>JAHZMW010004232.1:0-32944 GCA_027743745.1 Alloscopus bannaensis | reverse complement strand
AACTCAATTGCTGAGCTACTCCCCGCCTTCTGATGAAGTCCGTCGACATTCTGAGTGACGAGGCCACTCAGCTTCCTTTCACCACTGAGTTCCCACTCCCTCAGGGTCTTGTGAGCTGGATTCGGCTCGAGGGCAGCAAAGCGTGGCCACCCAAGAAAGTTCCGTGCCCAATACCTGCGTTGAGCTTCACGGGAGGAGAGGAACTCCTGGATTTTCATCGGTCGATGATTTGAGCGAGCGTAGAGGCCCACCTCATCTGACCGGTAGTCGGGAATGCCGCTTTCAGTGGAAACGCCAGCTCCTGTTTTCATAAGTTAAAAAATAAACTCCCAGTGAGTTCCAATCACATCGGAGTTCAGGCCTTCGAATACATAATAGTTGTTTGAGTATTTCGCCCACTACAGGCTTGACGACGTACCAGTAAGTAAAAATATTCTGGAGTTGGAGTTGATGAAATTCTGCAGTGTTTGAACGCTTCCCTCAGTTGGAGGCTCATGTTTTGGAACAAAGGTGAGTTTGGACAAGCAACGCCGCATTGATGGACAAGAAACGAAGGATCCTACAAATCAAACGAATGTATCCAGCATTGAATAAGTTTGGATGGCGCCTGCTACACACAATCTTATCCACAGAGACAATCTGCTGATTGCATTTGCAGTATCATGTCGTACAGATAACTGAAATTGAACGTTGAAACGATCTACTGTTTTACGTACCCATACAGAACACAGAGCTAATCTGAACCTAATGTACTCAACATGGAAACTTGGACAGCTCACTCTCAACTAGTCTCAACTCAAATCTGTTCGCCCAGCCTTTCGTTTGCGTGGTGTCTGCTCCTGTGCGAGCATGAGGTGTATTCATTAAGTCAAAAGTCAATGTATGTTATGTATGGACAAGTAACTAGGATAAACGTGTCCAGCACCACAATTACGATGGAACACACCATATACGAGTTGCTCGCTGTAGTAATCATCTCTTTTTCCCGACGACTAGATAGATAGGATGACCCTGAACTTGTTGCTTACTGTCTCTTTACACAGTTGCATCATCTTTGGACATTTATTCAAAAATGGATGAATCGAATGATTTCAATCCCCAAATTTCCAATACCATGACTTGCCAGAAAGCTGACAGAATATTTTTACAAAATGCCGTCCCACAATGTATGGTACACATTTGATGTGCTGAATAAGAGTAATCACATGTATCGTCTCTACTATTTCTTCCTACACTCTTGACTCGACGGTTTAATCTTTACGAGGGTAAAGGTAAATCCGTCCGTGTTCTGCAGTCGTGAAAATGTTTTCAGTGATACAACGTCAATCAGGTCAGCGTGCTGTTTCATTGTACACAACGTTTCGTATAAAAATGAGTACCACGTCAGCGATGACTGCAGGGACTGTGAACACCGGTGGAGTGGATGCCTCCACCGCGAGGAGATTTCTCAATGCGAAAGCAATAAAAAGACAGCCTTCTCTTATCAGGGAACTCAGTAAGTCTCTCAAACACCATTAAATGTTGTCTGACATGAGTGGCAAGGTACACCTTCAAGCACACTCCCTCTCCACCGGACTCGTAACAATTAAGGAGGGACTCCTAAGTGGACAGATTTCAAGTGCCTATTACAATCTATGAAAGTCAACCAGTCATTTCTCAGAGCAATGACAAACCATACTCAGTAACACTAGCTCTTGACAATGATATTCTGAAAGATCTCTTACTCCATACCTGAAGACTCACTGATCAGTTGACACCACGGACGACTGATCGACGGGGTAGATGTAGAATTCCTCCTCGACTGTTTAATGATGGTGACGAGAATCACTTCATGGGAATCTTGGTTGTTTGATTGCTTACGTCGTTCGGTCGTTACGGTATAAATCACTGTTATTATTTGAACAACTCAAAGCAACGGTTGAAGCAAACTATTGCGGAGAACAAAAAGCAAACGCAATGGTAGAATAAATAGTTCACCTCTCGGTATAGTCTAGGACTACCGAATTTAGGAACATAAATGAGTAGAACAATGAGCCAAGTTTGTGGCGAAGCACAATTCTTTTTTGTGTCGAGCAAAAGCGAACAGCTGAGGAGGCGACTGCTGCTCCCACATGCTTTTGCTCGAGTCACGAGAAGTGGAGCACATGTGCGTGCCGAGTGCAGCAACATGAGTGTCAGTCACTATTGTCTGAATTTGTCCGCTTCTCTTGTCTGCGGAAGGTGGTCGTGAGACTTTCACCAAATTGACTGCTACACACGATAATATACATCGTATGCAACAAGGCAAAGCTGTGCGACGTATGCATTTACAATGTTTCTCCCTAATCATCCTCAACACGCGTCAATGTTGTCTTCACTATTGTTAGCATGCTTATGATTGTTGCTAAACAATTTAGATGTAATTTTGTTGCTTGTATGATGTAGCAAAGATGTTTGCGAGTGCCGAGCCAGGGACAGTGTTCATGGCAGGTGGCCTGCCCAACCCGGGCTTGTTTCCCTTCACCTCGTTGTCAGTCGAGGTTGGAGACGTCACCATCAAGCTCACCGAGCAAGAGTTTCGGGCAGCCTTGCAGTACCAGCCCACCATGGGGTACGTCTTCTCAACTGATTGTTACTTCAATTTAGACATTGTTATCACCTTAGTTACGCTCAGCAGCTAGCTGACCCTGACATGTGAAACAACACTCGGAAGAATATATTTACAACGAAATAAATACGACCATCTGTTCCATGTCGTATTTCCATACCCAACTTCTCCAGGTATCCCCCACTTTGTACGACGCTGAAGTCGATGCTACTCAAGTACTCGAGGCCTCCCCAGTGGGAAAATACGGAACTCATCGTGACAGTAGGCAGTCAAAATGCGTTACATGGGGTCCTCGACATGGTCATCGATCACGGCGACCCAATCGTTATCCCTGGGCCTTGCTACAGTAGTGCACTTAGCATCGTAAGCCACCATTATGATTGCTTCTAGCACATCTCGCACAGCTTCAAGCCGCTCCTAAATAAATGGAGTGAGAGTATTTTTTATAATCTCAGAAGACAAAAAAAAAACTTTTCATTTGGTAGATGGACCCTTACTCGCCAGTGTACCTCGCGGCTGCTGAAGACTCGGATGGAATGCAGCCAGACAAACTCCGCGCCGTCTTGAAGGAATGGCACGACAAGAATAGTAGCAATGCAAAAGGTTTCCGAAGGCCAAAGGTTAGCTTGTGGGGGAAAACTTATTTTTCCTCTCAAGAAGAATCCACAAAGGAGAGTCTCTTGAATGAGACAGAAATGTTGTTCCTTCGACGAGATCAAGTTTTCATGATTTAATTTTAGTTTGTTTTGCTCTCTCCCTCTCTTCGCTTCACTGTACTGCGCAAGTTTGTCGATCTCTTGATGTATGTGTGTCTACATTTAGATCAATTGGAAAAATCGAAAAAGTTGTCGAGGAGCACGAATTAATCCTTCGTTGGCTTTCATATGCACATATATTTCGGAGTAAATGGTAGTTTCAACCTCGTGCCTCCTAGACTCTCGTCTTCGTGGAAAAGCAGTGCATTATTGAGGGAGTGAGAGAGCATGTTTTTGGTATTCGCGAGTTGAGGATAACTCGTGCAGACAAGTGAAACGGAAATGTGGCTAATTCTTTTTGGGAGTTTCTCTTTCTATTCGCACAGCAAGCAGTCGATCTCCACACAGAATAGGCACTCTGTGTACACATACTCACTCGCTGTGGATTCTTTCCGGGAGAGATATATAGGGCAACTTGTTTTTTAAAACCTTATATCTGTCCCCTCCCTGACTTTTGCTCTCATACTCTCTTTATTTATTTACACATTTTCCAGATACTTTATGTGAACCCAACGGGAGGGAATCCCAGTGGAATCGTTATTCCAACGGAAAGGAAACAGGAGATTTATAGAATTGCACAAGAGTACGATCTCTTGATTCTTGAAGATGATCCCTATTACTTTCTACATTTCTTGCAGGTACGTGCCCCCGAAGCCAATCTCCACTCACACACAAACGTTCATATGAATAAGTATACACACGCTCACTCACTCCTGTAGGACTGGTGAAAGCACGTTCTCACATCCACTTTACACACACTTCTCCTCGCCCTCCTTCATTCAGTAATCAGAAACTTGGATCTGTATGGAGACAAGAGTGAGTGAGGGTTAGTCTAGGGTGAAATTAGGTCAGACCTGGTCGTTTGTCGAAATCTGACTTTGGCTAGAATACCATGAATAGCATTGAAGACACTTTGGAAAAACAAAATGAACAAATCTTCTTTTTTAATCAAACAAAACAAAGACAATCCTTATGTATTTTAATCACTGTAGTATGTATTTTGAATATTCATTTAAAAAATTATATATATATCTTTTTGTCAAAATTTCAATTCAGCTCGGTGTAGTTCGAGTCAGTATATACAGTTAAAATGTCACAACGTTTTAAAACAATCGCATTTGTTTAGTTAACGATAACAATTTTTCTCGCTATTACGTTTATCGAAGAGCCTTTTGTTATGTACACCCCATTATTTTCACACCAAATTGATTTTAGGCGGAGATAGTACAAACTTCTTCTGTTTAGCGATTCGAATTGGACTCTAGAGATTACTGAAGTCAGTTATACAACGCGTGAGGAATGAATTCATGCTCATCTCGCCAAATACCAATGATTTTTCTATGTTAATGTAAACACATCTTTGGTGTTGTCTCCAAATCTCTTTGGCCTTCTTCGCAAAAGTGCCTGTTTGGCTTTCCTGGCGTGTTGTGTGTTGGTAGAAAACAGGCCTTTCCCAAATTGTTCACTTTTCAACTTATAGCGACGGGTATAGAGCGGAGCTCACCTTGTCTCCCCGTGCTCCTCAGCTATTCTGTGTCATCAATCATGTCTGGATTGAAATGAACCGCATTCGCTGACTCAGTAAATTTAATTGACAGTGTTGCCGTCGCTGAGATGAATGGCTCAACAATTTGATTTGATTTCGTTTATTGTGCTCTGTATTCTATGACGTTCCTGCCTCATATGCAACATGACGATGGTGTTTGTGTTGCTGTTTGGGGGTTGCCGATGGCGTTTGATCAACTTTCCAGGAAGATCCCACCACATTCCTTTCGTTGGACGTGGATGGACGAGTGATCAGATTGGACTCGTTTTCGAAAATCCTCAGTTCCGGTCTTCGAGTCGGATTTGCCACAGGGCCAAAAGATCTGATCCGTTCGCTGGAGCTATGTCTGCAAGCCTCGATCCTTCACACCGCGTCCATATCTCAGGTACAAAAACCCCAAATGGTAAACACATTTCGTTGGCAATATTCTAGCTCTCTCACTCTCACTGATCCGTAAACGTTTCAAGGAATACATGAACACGGCTTTCATGCATTTCCCCTTTTTATTAAACGACGGTAGATAACATATATTTTAAGAGAGGAAATCCATGCTTTCATAGTAGTATCCAGAAGGAAAACTTGCTTTACGTAACCTTCTCCCCTCTCCGTCGATCCACTCGAGGATTTCTTTAATGTTTGCAACGCGGACTTGGGCTACCTTGATAGATTACTGCAGCGAATTGACTCTGCATCCACCAGAAAGTAAGTCGATGTTACATGTATCGCAACATCCCAAGTAACACGCCAATACCGAATACTTTCTAGTCGAGGCTTTCACCTGCTCGAGGCTAAAAAAGGAGGTGGAATATTTGCATGTACAACCATACCTCTTTTCGAGCAGCTTTCGCTCTGCCTTTAAAAATGGAAATTATGAGCTGACCACGGAAGTGAGAGAGAGAGAGAGATGGAAACTAGTCCCGGACTTTTGGTCAAGGATGTACATGAGTGTGTTCGTCTATGTGTGAGCATGCATAATGGTTCATTTGATTTGGGTTCCATTTACCTTGGGCCTCACATACAACGAACGAACTACTACGATCCCCATAAACCTTTTATGCATCCTTTATCCTTCCTTCACTTCTTGTCAGACACTGTATACATGCGTGGTTTATTAATGGAGATTTGGCCTGCCATTCGATTTTATTCGGAGCGATCATACATATTCTCCAGCCGTGGTTTACCACTTCACGACTGCGAATATGACCATGATCACATCTTGTTGAGTACAGTGTATTCGTCGTTGTCAGCTCGTTTGTGAAAACATCTTATTTTCCATGTGTTGAAACAGGTTCTTGTGGACGGCGTGTTGCGTGAATGGGGATACGACGGTTTCATCAAACATATCGACTCGGTCAAAGCGTTCTACCGGAACCGTAGAGACTTGATGGTTGCAGCAGCTGAGAAACATCTCACAGGTAGGTAACTACATCGTGGCAAACTTCGATACTGCTCTTACTTCCAATGTGGTTGTAGTACAAACACGCATATCAGTATGCACTAAACTAAACCAAGACCTTGACCTGAATGCCTGAAACCAAGCTGTTTATCAGCTTCAGTCCTCTCTAATTAATAAAAGCTTACCTTCACGTTTTTGCACAACTTTCGGAATGCAGTCAGATACATACGTCTATGACAACGCAAAAAAGAGCTTCCTTCCTTTCGTAACATGCTGCGATTACATTATGAAACCAGATTCCGGTTTTCTGATTTTCTTCTTCGGCACTCGTTTCGCATAAACTCATGCGACACTCCGTCAGCTTTCTAAAAATATGCTGACTAGAAAGGGAAGAACTCTTTTGTTTGGCTATGCAATAGGTTTGGCGGAGTGGTCTTCACCCAAAGGAGGCATGTTCCTATGGTTGAAAGTACTCGGAGTCGATGACACATTCAACATGGTAATGGAGCGAGGGATTCAGCGCAAAATTATGGCATTACCCGGTCGAGAATTTATGTCGGATAAGTCGAAGCCATGTTCCTACATCAGACTCTCTTACTCTGTCATCCCTGAGAATCAAATCGAACAGGTTAGCAAAAATTTCCAATTTTCTTTTCCCTTTCTTTGCTATGCTTCACTTAGCCTCGCCATTGCACATTCAACTTTTATGCCTTTTATGCAATAATGGAAAAATGTAAATCGGGAACACGAATGCACTCGCTTCTTCCGCTGAGCCCGAGAGATACGACACATTGCGGAGAAAAGGGTACTTTATCCTAATGTAGACAAAAGCGAAAAGTGAAATAAGACGTAAGAGGTTAAAACTGGTCACCCGGGATTGTTTTTTATTTTCCAGATTATCTTGTACATTCTGCTTATTCAATAGATATACATATGGGCAGGTGTATCAGTATAGTAGCATATTATGTGCAATATACTTCATTCCCTGCTCACATTTCCCAGATACTGTTTGAGTAAGTGAGTGAGTGGAGATAGATAATTTTAAGCAAACAATCGATCTCTCCAGTAGTAACAATGTTACAATATACTTAATAAATTGGTACATACAATAATTTATATGTTTTTTAGACTTTTTGGTACATGTAGTGTTTAGGTATTTAGATGGATGAACGTATTTAGAGTAGAATTACGACGTATGTATATAACGGTATAGATTAGATTTTGTGGATTCTTTTTACAACGACGACGATATTTTTTATTTTTGTGACATCACAATATTTTCATACCACAAAGCAGCAAAGAGATGGGCTCCTTAGGGGATTTACATTAAAATCGTAAAAGTGTGCTTAAGGTTTCTGGGACGTCTGCCTAAATACTCGTCGTTGTAATCACCTAGCAGGAAGTAATTGGCAAGTATACTTTATTTTGGCGTATACATCACCACGGGTATTTATCCACAACCACAAAAACTCAACAATTCATCCTATAACATCTCTCTTCATAGAAGATTATTATTTATCAGTTTTCGAGAAAAATGCATACGAAAAGTTTGTAATTATCAGCTTTCTCCCTTCGTCGTATGCAGCTTGTCATAACAAGAGAACAATTTCTGTCTGGCAAACTTGTTTTGGGTAAATAACAGATTATTTCTTTGTGTAAAATGCAGTTTTTGTCGTCAATTGACATTGTGTACCTACAGAAGTCTTCACAAAATCTATACTCCAGTTACAGTAGTTATTATCAGTTTTCTTGTGGGGATTCGCGAGGGACAGAGAGATGGAGGACATTTTGTTTCTGTCTTCAGGGAAAAAGGAATGATCAACACCAGTGTCACATAGATTGGCAAATATCATTTCCCAAATATTGATATATAATTCTTTTCAGTGGTAGTAAAACCGGGTACAACAGGGTATACAAAAGTTATCCCCGAGCTACGCTTTTATCTCTTTTCCCTGTGCCTTATGCAGGATAACCAATCAATACGACAAATATGATTTCGAACTTAAAATCAAACCGTGAGACAAAGTGAGCATATCAATCAATACACATATCAGTACAACATATGGACGTTACCGCGACGATGACATCGGCAATTGTTTCCCCGGAGGTTATTCAGCATTTTAGCTTCTGTAAGTCTGTGTTAACTTATGCACCTATGTCCATATATCTAATATGTGCGTATCTGTGATTTTCGATCGTTGGGCATTCTTTTCGCCGCTTTTTGTAAAACAAGTGCAAAGACTACGCACTGTAGATCTACTACGTACATGTGTTGTAGGGTGTAAAAAATTTGTCTGACAGTGCTTTACCAGTCCTCACGGTAGTGCAAAAATGTCGCTTGGTAAATGAATGAACTGTCCAGGCGTACAAATTGTGAGTTGTACAATGAAGAAAATTACCCATGTTCAAGGGAGAAAGGGAACGAGGGAGAGAGAGATAGAGAAAAGAAAGCACATAACAGCACGTTACATCGTCAAAAATGGTGAAAAAAGTCGTTGTTTTTTTATATGATAAAGCTTCTCCTGCTCTCACTGACTACCACACCAGGGCGCAGATACATTCCCGTTCTGCTTGTGAGATTTTCTCCACTCTCTGCTCTGCACCCATACTTTCATTTAATACCGAAGGCAAACCAAGTGTTTGCCCAAGAAAGAAATGTACCTACTAAGAGAACAGTGTTTCTGCCTATGGAGGAGATTATTCCGGAATAGTCCATGACACATGATCCTCGTATTAAAAAATTGTGCGGAGACAGGTCAAGGTACAGGTATGCATAAAAGTATTATGGTACATATATATATATCTAGGCCTACGCTTCTAGGAACCTACGACTTTGGACTGCACCGCTTGCTACCAGGTGTCAGGGAAAATATGTACTCTTCTGTCTATCCTTATTTTGGTCAGAGGAAAGAAGAGGATTAGTTTTGTATTGTTGAACACACGCTTGTGCAATGTTTTCCTACAACTACATAGATATCTTCTCCGACTGCTTTCCTGCTCCGGTACGGATACACAGGATTCGTATTCTGCCGTTTCGTTTACTCAATGTGGAAGAAAAGAAGGGGTTTCTTGTGCACACGCGCACTTTCCTTCCTCTTGCACAATCCATTATCTAATATGATCGAACGTTATATTTGCGAGAGAAAAAATGACTTTATACTGTATCAAGTTTGGTCCAATAACATTGGAGTGTAGGAGACAAGTTGCATTTTTTCCTCTTCCTTCATGAGACGAGATGACAAATTCCGAACAAACAAAACGCTCAACCTACAAAATAAAATAGCAACCTTAGCTTAATCACTGATTTCAAGTCATCTCAAATGGATTTATGTCCGGAATAGAATAGGATGCAGTTGGCAAGCTAAAGTTTTTTGATATCCAATGTGAAAATCTAACCACTTTTGAGGGAGGATAAGATTCATTTCTGATTTTCTATTATCCGAAAGGATGATGACGATGACTAACGGCAGTAGTAGCTTACTAGTGACTTTGCTAGACTCGGAGAGCTGACATTCGTTCTCTCATGCAATCGCGTTACATTAAATGATCGTGACACTTGTGAAAGAAAAGTTTCCACTCCGCGAAGGCAGAGCCGGCTCAGGTTTTACTGATACACGCATAAAATATGATAATTATAATTTGTGACTGACGAGGCATGAGAGAAAGTTTTGTGCGACGCAAGCTTTCAATAAGTTTTTCACTTCTGACAACTCAGGGAAAAGCGTAATTGAACAATGCCTGTATCTGCCGTGTGTCTCGCCGTAAAGTTTGTTCTAGGATACATATTATTTGTTACGACTTCTGAACCATATATGTCTTGCTGCTCCATGCCTGTCCGTATCCTGGCAAGAAATTGGGTAATGAGAAACAATGGGTATCTTTGCAGCTTCTGAGGGTTTGCCAGTCAGTGATTTGTGCATGGTCGCTGCATAAGAGAAAGGCCTAGAAAGTATTACATTATGCATATCAAAAGTGTGTTCCTGTGTCTTGTCATAAAGCTACATAATATGTATATCCGGGTGTGGTTGTGTTTGGTTCCACTGAGAAATTACCTTGTTTTATAAAGAAGAGACAAACGTTTTAACGAGAGAAAGAGAGACATGTGTTGTGTGTTGTGTGAGGGATAAGGAGTTGATTATTGACTGATTCAATCTTATCGTACAGTGGAAGATTGTGTAGGATGCACACAGAGTAGCAGGGAAAGTCAGTAACGATACAAATTGTGTGTGACACACTTTCAAATACGGAAATGTTGAGACAACTCCTTCTCCTTCGTGTGATTTCTCTTAACTAATTCTTTTCTAGAAACATCGTTGAGACATGAACGAGTCTTACGTATGTAGTTACGCAACAGACCTCCTTCTGAGTGACCCACTTTTGGAGATTATGTGGTGGTGAAATATTGGAGGCTAGTTAGTCGGGGTGGTTTCATTCGAGCTACCCACGTACAAACTAGTCATTTCCGCCTTGTCCTCACACTGGAGGCTCAACGTCTTCCTCACAGCCTCACATGACTTTTTTCTCACGAGTCTTGAGGGAGAGATGAGATGAGGGGCCGGAGGAGGATGTGATGGAAACAGGGTCAACGTGACCGGTGGATTTGTAGGCGTTGTCGGTGTCTCCGCTCCAGGCGTCATTGGCTTAGTCGTTGTTGTTGTTGTTGTTGATGGATGGACTGCGGCAAAATTGAAGGGGGTCGTCGAATTGGAGTTTGGACTGACAAGCGGAGGAGTGTTAGTCGGTAGTAGCAAGCGGCCGCTGAAGGACGTCGTGGCGACATTGGCGGAAGGGGTTGAAATACTGATATTGTGAGGACTTAAGCTTCTCCTCCTCCTCGGAACAGCTAACTTTGGAGGAGTCTCATTTTGGGGGTAGGATACAAGAGATTGCGCCCCAGGTGTGATGGTTCCACCCAAGCCAGCTTCTCCTCCGCCTGTACTCCAGCCACCAGTGGGGGAGTAGCCGAGTGCATGCCTAAGATCGCTGAGCGTGGTTTGCGTGCTCGAGGAGCGTCTCCTTGCACCAGTCTCCATGTAGTCGTTGACAGACTCCAGGTCGGAGCAGAAGCTATCACGTTGATGTACTTGGGCCTGAGCTTGGGTCAAAGTGACGCGGAACTCGGTCTCGTCCCCTTCCCCTAAACCACTGCTTGTCACACCACTAACTACTCCGCCGGTAACTTTGATTAGTTCTGAGGTGTGCGGCGGCGACTGCTGGGATGGTGGTGCGAGAGGAGGGGGAGGAGGTGGTGGGTAGGGTCCACCGGAGTGGGACACGAGCACACCACTACTCGTTCCACTCACACTGCTCACCCTACGGGCGTAGGTTGGCGCGATGTGATCAAAGTTGTGCTCAAAGCACGCAAACACCGAGTCTGAGCCGATGGACCGCGTGTCTTGGTCCTGGTCTGCGTCATCGGACGCTCGCGTTGGAATGTTTTCACTGCTAGTGTCGTCCACATACCTAAGGTTGTCTAGGGAAAAGAGTGAAGTGGTGGCACAGCCAAAGGGCAACATGGGCGCCTCACTGTCACTAGCGTCCCCACCCACTCCACTCGCTTCGGACACATCGTTCTCAGCGTCGCTGCTCAGCGAGCGGGACACTAGTAAACGACGCTCACTTCGGATTCCCTCACCCTCCCCACTCGCCCGATTAAATAGTGCCAAAGGGTTTGGATGATGGTGGTGGTTCTGTTGCTGTTGGTGGTGTGATGCGTTCACGTAGTATTGACCTCCTGTGGCCATGTGGAAGTTCTCACTCCCGCTCGGGGAAATACTAGGAGTTGGCAAGATCACGTTGATGTCAATGTTCCCTTTGCTCCTCTCATTGCCACTCCCTCTGCTGCCCAACGGCGGGGAGTGGGTTCTCGGGTGGAGGAGATGATGGCAACTGGTACAGCTGTCCACCATTTGTTTTCTCACTGACACCGGTACCACAGGGTTCCTTGCTCGCTTGAGCTCCCAAGGACCCCGACACGCACCACCGTCTTCGTCGTGCTCGTGGTCTGTCGCTCCGAAAACGAGGGAGAGATTTTCAACGGACGACTCCGAGTTGGCAGAGGTGAGCAGGACCGCAGGGCTTCTCAGACGTCCTGCTTCGTGACGTGAGGTGGAGAACTTGGACTGATGGCAGTTGACCGGGTGGACCTGGTTCAAGTAGCCGTAGCACGGCGAGTCATGCAGTGTGAGGGGCATAGGATATCCTGACGCGTCCTCTCCTCCACCGTCTCCCCCTCCTCCAAAGTCATGTAGTCCTCCACCGTTCACTTGAATGTTTTGGGCAATCATCAAGTGCTGCGGGTGGATGGGCGGGGGGTATGGCATGTTGTGCAGCGTGAGTGTGGATGGCTCTCGCGAGTGCTTGTGTTTGCACTTGGACTTGTACAGTAACGTGAGCAGCACCATGAGAAAAAATCCTCCGAGAGTGCTCGCGATCCGAACACCGGTCATCGGGTCATACTTCTCCTTAAAGAACACCTCGCGCTCATACGTCTCGTTCGACGACGACGAGAGTTCCGTTCCACTCAGGTCTAGGCCCAGCCCGCCCGGTGACAGAGCCGGCGGCGACAGTGACGTGGATGACGATGATGCTGATGGTGCTGTCACAGGCGATCGAGAAAGCTGGTGATGAGCTCCGCTTTCCGCCTTCCGTCCTTCACTGCTTTCCTGTCGTGAAAGAAGAGAACTTTGTCAATATCCCCTTCTCCTGTCTCTTCACCCAAATCATCTCCACGACTCATCTCATGCAACCATCCACATAAATACTACAGAAAGGGCATGCACGTATCCATATGGTGATGAGACTGCCATCCAACTAGGTACATTATGTTGCCGGTCTACACTTCAACGTAAAAAGGACCAGTGTACCAAACCTCAAACTTGATATCAGACCAAATGCGTCAATACAAATCTTACATAAAACCAAGATGTCTGGAGAGGTATTCAGTGCGTTTCAATTTAGATTCTAGTAAGATGACGCATAAACGGGGTCCTTTTTCCAAAGCGTGAATCTTGGGTGTCAGAGAATCTCAGTCGTGTAACCAAGCATTTTTAGCCTGATGTTTCGTAACCAGGCGGGAATGCGTATTGACGACAATTTCCAGTTCGTAACTTTTTGGGAGTCTCTCCGACTTCCAAGTTACATTCGAAAATGTTTACCCCGTTTGTGCGTCATCTTTCTGTATACTAAATTGAATGCAAGCGTTGCATGGTTACTCTATGAATCTTGACATAAAACCGACAGCATCAATCAAAGTCCTTTGAATCAAAGACACAAGATCAAATAAATTAAAGTCAAAATCAAAGTGAATTTTTACCACCCGCAAAAAATATTTTTGTCGAATTATGTGTAATTTCTCCTATAGTCATTATCTTGTGTGGCTGCAAATTCTCATTGAACCACCTATCTGTCTTATTTAAGACTTTCTTCAAATAAGCAATTTCAGTTTTAAATTTGAAACAAATGAAATATGTTTGTTAACAATCGGGATGCATTCAGCTTGACCAAAGCTTTATTTTCTCTCACCTTTGAGTTGTTTGACCTTGATTATTTATACGTAGTTAAATTCAGTGGTGCTTGAGCGCGTTTGTTTAATTGTCAAATCTAACCAGGCTAATAAAACTGGCTCTCAGTTTCAACATAACAACCCCTGACTGTGACAAACGCATGCCACCGTATGATCACGTTCCTCGCTGCCCTCTACTGGAAATGTGGGCGTAGAATATCCAAAGCGTTAAATCACGCTTTATTTTAGAATGGCACCTATTCAACGTAGCAGCTATTGTTGGGACTGCCTTGTTGTTTCTGTCGGCTCACGTTGTTGGTAGGTTCCGTTTCATGTCACCATTTACTCCAGAAACCCCTACTCCCTGATAAAAGATGTTTATTTCCCAAAGATAAGTCATCACCATTTATGTAATAATTTCCATCAGTTTTACATTGTTCGGACACACAGGTCCTTACACTCAATAGTTTGTTTTAATTCGTTATGAGTTAAAGTAGCAGAGCGCCCTTTAGACGGAAAATTCCACGTTGTCGACCTTGTTTTTGCTACGAGACGGTCGTGAAAGTTACAGATGGCATGTGTCACATACCACTCGAAAGTCCATTAGCTGCTCTTATTCATGCTAGCAACACCGGACGTAGTCGCTTTGAGTAGAAGATATAGACGGGAAAACGGGCGTAACTGTCGCTGGAATTACCTACGTATATTTCCATTTGGTGTATTAACCTATTTCCTGCATTAGACTCTGAAGTACATCAAGTCTTTGAGGTTCATGGTATGCTGATGTGGCCCTACACCATTTGCCACCTCGCCATGCCACTGGCTTTCGGCCCCACCTCTCGGCCTCGCCATTCGATTCGTACTCATTGCGAAATGCACTGCCTAAAGAAACACCCGCGTGCGTGGTGGTGAGTGCTTCCTCTCGATTTACGTGGAGACGTTGTGATGAAAGAGGTTTTAGGTAAACAGGCTTTTGTAATTCTTTGGCTGAATGCATTCAATCCATCTTTTCTCTTCTCTCTCTTTCACTGCGTACGTCTCCCTCGGTGTGAAAAATCGCTAAATAAATGCGATTTTTTTGTGTGCATAGCACGTACCTACAACATCATCTTGACTTCGTTTCCCGGCATGACGCGCATGACGCCGTCATCATCATCAACATTTCTCCCCCCTTTCTCTGTCAAGTGGTCAAACAAACGAAAACCGGAAAACGAGTCTCAGTGTTTTCAGAGGATTTTTCCTTCGTCACTTTACAAACTGACTCTCACAAGTAACACTCGTGTTCGCTCGATGATTTCTGTAGAACCAGAAAGTGGAAACTTTAGGTTGAAACCAAACAACCTGAGCCTGACTCTACTTGTCAGAGGATGTGTACTGCAATGTGCGTCTTTCCGACTTTTGTTGAAAATACATTGAAGGAAGTAAGGGATTGAAGAACGGCGTTCCATTTCTGCATATGACAATTTTGTGGCGTGTTTTACAAAGACTCGTTGGTGTGTGCAGTGTGCACACACATAAAAAGGAGAATACTAATACATAATATACGCATATTACGTGAAGTGTCCTAAGGTTGGGTTTTTATTCTGAAAGGATGATGCAACGTTAATTTTTCTCGTTCTCTCTTTTTGCGTGCCTCTTTGGCTTGTGCGGTGGTGGTTTCAATAAATTTTCTTCGTTTCTCAAGGTGGTGAGATGGTGGAGCATACAGTAATATATTTTGCATAGAGCGCGGATAATGATTGTGTGTTGTTTTTTACGATTTGTTTAGTTTATCCTCGTTCAACTGTTTGTTTGTACAATGAGGCTCTGGGCTTCTCTCTGACCTGGATGACAGCCACACATTCTTTTCCGATGAGAGAAAAAATTCCCTCTCAACACCCTCACAAACTCCTCGCGTGCAATCCACACAACAGCAGCAACCCAGTGCAAGTTTTGTTGGTTCTGGGAAACGCTATTGCTGTCAGTGTTCAAAGTAAACCAGTGAGAGCCCGAGCTCATGTTTCCTCTTTACAGGAACCAGTCGTGTAATGTGCACACACATTTATCAATTTCATTCTCTGACTTTCGCTCATCTCCTAAAAAATAAAGTGCGAAAAAGGTGGCGACACTTGAGACTTTGGCTGGCACTTGACAGAGTGAGGGGATAGAGAGAGTGTGTGCGACAGAGAGAGTGAGAGGTCACAAGCACCCAGCTTCATTTCCTAAAACGATCACCTTCCAAACTCATTGTTGGAACCTGGGACATTGCTCATTGGACTTGAGCAAAAAACTGATAACCTACGCTTTATTTTGACAACCGTACTGGATAAAAAGGTCAATGTGTCAATGCGCATGGTCATAGAGGGGTTTTGTAAGAAGAAATGTAATCTGTACAAAGATTATGAATGAATATAAAAATTCATGTGTTGTTTCCTCCCACGTCTTGCAATGTTTGTATTAGTAATACGCTTGTCATCTTTCTCCTTCCGTTTACTTGCCTTTATCCAATATTCATAAACGAAATGCTCGATTCACTGAACAGCAAAATACTCTCCAGCGGAGATGATGCTCAAATAATCCCCGCTCCAATCTTGCAGAAAATTTCCCATGTGCACTCTTTTCCACAAGTTTGGAGGGGAGGGTGTACGAGTTGTTACTAAAAATGCCTTCGAGAAGTATTCATCTGTACACTCCCTCTCAGACACACACGCTTCTAATTACATCGCAAATTATAATATATTTTTCCATTTCATCCATAAGAAACATTGTCGGCATGCACGATCCTTGTAGTGCTGTGGTGGAGTAGTCAAGAGATGGAACCTGGTAGTCTTACCTGGGAATAGCTGGGAGTCAAATTACTACCGGTTTGTTTGTTTGCATTCCATCCGGTTGTGGTATTCAGAGACGTCATATGGACTTGTAAAAAGATTTTCTCTCATCCTTTTCATCTGCTGTTCTTTGCCTCAATTCTCTTGCCTTCTTCTTTTCCCGTTCCACACATTCACTGAGCCGCACAGGAGTAACAAAATTAAAAAATCCAAAACTCGAATTTGCCTAGGCTCCCCCTTCGGCAATGGAGTTTGTGGCGTGTCACGAGTTCTCAAAATCCTCCGTTTTTTTTCGTTCTCGCTTTACTCTTCCCTTTTGTGGGATGGAGTTCTTCGAGAAAAACAAAGAGCGACAACGTGAGAGAAATAAATAGATGATATGACGATAATGCAATGGTGAAGAGAGAGAGAGAGAGAGACTGGGATGGAAAATAAATATAATTTTTGTATTATTTTCTTTTTCTCTTCGTTGCTCAGGATGCTCCAGTCAGATCTCCTCATTTACTACAATTTTCCAAGAATGGAATGATGAAGTAGAAACACACACAGACACTGAGAAAGGGAAGAGGACGCGCGAATGAGGAGAGGAAGTGGGAGTTGTTGAAAAAGTGTAATCCTCTTGTGGCTTCTTTTCTTCCTTTTAATCGTATTTCCCCTTGTCTCAGTCAGGGACACAAAATTCTTTCGTTTTCTCCTTCCAGTCGTGTATCTGATGCACACACTCACTCTCTACGCTTCTCATAGTGCAAAAAACTTGGTTGTCCTTGCCGTTCAACCTGAACGAGAAGCGTTCTCTTTCCCAGTTTTCCAGTCGCGCTATTTAAACAGTGGTAGAAATCGTTGTCATCGTCTTCGTTTTCCAACTTCTACTAGTCCAATGCTCGACTACAATCTCCAAAATGTCTCTTCACTCTGGAACGCATTCCTAGCGAAACCCTGTGAAAAATATAAAATCCACTAAATTAGTCTCTCCTTCATTCTTCGCATGATTTATTGGGGGAAGGGTGAAATTCCCTAGTCGCGTACCGTAATTTTTGTAAGAAACGTGAGGTTAATAAAAGGTAGGTGGGGTTGGCGGTGATTTTTCGAGAAGAGTTGCATTAAATTAACGGGAACACCTTGATATTTGTTCAATGGAAATGTGCGCCATGGAGAATAATTGTGCAGTGATCGGTATTTTGTGATGGACTTTAGCAAAAACTATTCATGCAAAATGCATAGCTTCAGAGAGCATCGGCGTTGTGCACGATATAAGGATAGATTTAAGTGCACCATTTTCGGTTTGATGTCTCATAAAATGGGCGAGTTTCCACTCTTTTTGTTGTCTAGCTCATTTCGCAGGGTTTTAGAGCCACTAAATGAAACAAAATCCACAGGCGTTCGTCGGCTTTCACCTTTATTCTCTCTATCTCTCTCTCTCTCCAAACATTTTGAACGACTGCTAAAGACGTGTTGCTGCTAGTGGGAACAGTTGTGAATTTTACAGTGCACATACTCACTCCACCACGTAGCAAACATTCACTCACGTATTTCTCGCAAATTTGCGCGTGAAGTTTGCCTCCAACCGGCAGTTAGACACTCACTCTGTCGGGTGGTACAGACACAAGCTATCTCAATGAAAATCCATATTTTATTGGAATCCTCATCTGAATGCAAGTGATCGGGCATAAAACACGCTCTTTATGTGACCCCGGGGTGCTCCTTCGAAACATACATGGACAATTTGCATGGAATAAAGAAAGCACGGACTGTTTTCTTTAGAATGATTCGCCGAGTTGGGGCTTACCCCGTAGAGTGTATATTCTATTTCTTTCTGGAGTAACTGGGTAAAAACTGTTAACACAACTGGTCAAACTCATGTTTGTAGCAAACGGTTAGCATACGAATACGCATACCGAATGAGACTCAGGCGCAAGTTTATATGATGAAAACGTGCTTGTTATTGCGTCAACATAAGAAACCGATCTGTCTCTCACTTCATTCAGTCGCTGGTCCCCACATTCGAGTGAAGTTCAACACACTGACACAAAATACGCAGAGAGAACTGCGGTAGAGCGGATTCACTTCCATAGACATATTTGGGAACCTTGCACACACACAAGTCATGAGTTGGTACACAAATGTCGTCTGTGAAACTTTGAACCGTTTCCCAAAGACCATTTACGATTGCCTTTTTTGAAAACGACTATTTCGGCATTGTTTTTTCAAATTTGAAAATCCGTGACGTCAGTTGCCGTTAGAGAAGGGGAACTCCAAGATTCAGATATAATAAATAATTAAACATCTAGTACTCATATACACTGCGATCAACAATTATAAGGCAGGTCTGCGGTGAACAGAAATTATGCATTTTTTCACAAAGAAGTAGATGAAAGTTAGAACTAATTTTATGTCATGGTGCTCACATAGCCCTTTAGACACCAGGAAAGTTTATGCCGATCCGACCTATCTGCTTCTAAGTATGACAGAATTTTTAAAAATCCCAATTTATTCGAGTGATCAACAATTATAAGGCAGGTGAATTTTTAAATTCCCAGACGCAGACCCGACTACTATAAGTTGGTTAAGGGTGGCTAAGTACTTTTCTAGGCTTCCCCGAGTCGCAACCTCTTCATAAAAGTCTTGTCTCAAGAAAAAATGCATAATTTCTGTTCAACGCAGACCTGCCTTATAATTGTTGATCACACTCTATTAGTTACTTCTATTTTGTGCTTGAATGTGAGCACTTCGTTAAAAATTTACCTAATAATACAATTGTTGGTTTTTAGTTTTTTCATACTGCAACTTGCAGACGGGTACTTTATTAGTAGCTTTTAGTGATGGTTTATTTTATGACGTGCTGCTCTTGTGTTCCGCGTACCCGTCAGGATGATACGCTCGCATTTGTTCCTAACCTGTGTTATATGTTTCCTTCTCCTCAGTCGTTGGGTTTGAAAAGCAGTGCATGTCGTATCAGAGTTTCAACCGTCCTTAACCGTTGAGCGCAAAGAGAGGAAGAAACAGGAGAGGTAGAAAAATGAAAGTCGAAACCGTTTCTTTTGTATCCCCGGGAGGATTTACTTTCGCAAAGGAGGTGCACTTACATTAGCATAGAACACGCCTGTGATCCTGAGCGATCTCGGTGTCATTTGTTTGGAAACGTTACCTGGTGTCCCTTCTCTGTTACGTGATGGGCTGGAGCAATACAATCAAAAATTTGCCATTGCAAAAAGGCAGTAGCGTCTCGTGTTTTTGCAACGGTTTGTGATTGCTCAGGATCACAGGCATGCATGGTACGTATAGAGTAATTGTCCACATAGGTACATTTATACAAAGAAATGGACGCAATCAGCACCAGAAAGTCGACTGGTCCAATGAGCTTACATCGAGAACTCAAGTTCATGATGAGTTATTATTATTAGTACACTGTACACTTCGTTAAACCTCCAGGACTGTCCACGTCTGAATCATGTTTTACTTTCTACCTGGCACATAAATTTTCTCGTGCATTCTGAATGTCTACTACTCAGACATGTTAAATAGCCATGGATAAAAACGATTTCGTCCATTTAGCCAGCCAAGTGGATGAAAACGGATGAAAACGGCCGAAAATGGCTGAAAACGGACGAAATTGGTCGAAAATGGATAAAAACAAAAATAAATGTGGGGATGATTAGTTTACGCAATATTGAAGAAGAAGTATCAACCAGAATATCTGGAAAGACGTTTTAAAACAATTAATTATGACAATCTGATAAAAAATGTATCTGACATTTAGTAGGCGAATATTACTAGGGTGTACTAGTACCGCTACGGCAGCTTATTACCGAAACTATAAAACCACGAAACTTTGCGTTTTTACAGTTTCAGTACAAGTTTATAGTTCACGAAAAACGTCTAAAATGCTAAAGAAACAGGAATGTCACGGAATTATTTCAAGAATTGCATAATTTTTGTTTTTATCCACTTGTCCATTTTCATCCACTCAGCCATCGTTTTCATCCAGCCGTTTTCATCCGGACGAAAACGGCTGGATGACCAGCCAATTTTAGCCATTAACATGTCTGCTACTACTGGAAGACGTTAAGACATATTTATCTTTCTGATGCAGCTCTGTCATCCTAAATGTATAATGTCAGGCAGGAGAATGCTACGTGGCTTTCTTTTCCGAGCTGTCGTCGAGCATATTCCAAATCCGCTTTTTCGTCTCGCTGATGCCTTTCTTTTATGCGAAGAGTGGAGTGTACTATACTGCTTTGTCAAGTCGGAACATATGCTGCTGGATGCACAATGATAACGTGGAGGGAGGAAAAGTGAAAAGAGTGAGAGAGAAAGAGAGAGTCAACGTAAACTCCTCGTCAAGTCATGTCACTGTCATTATCGAGCGATTTTTTTCGTCGTTTTCAAAACGTGCAATAAAGTGTGTCCTCAAGTTTCTTTTGAGACATGTGTGTGGAAAACGAAAAAGGAAGAGAGAACTGTAATGCATTACGACAAAGTAATGGAAAACAATCACGTTGCTGTTTGCCAGCAAGTATAAAACAAGGTTTACAAAACTACGAAAGCAGCAGTTTTCCTGTGCAATAAAATTCACCAAAGATTTCTTTATGTGTGTTTTCCTCGTTTTCTGGGAGATGGGAAATCATTATAATTCTTTTGTCTTTATTACACACCATAATAAAATGTACAGAAACAACGACGTTAGTCCACCCCTTCAATTTAATCTGGGCTTTGCCAGAATAACAACCAATCGTCAACACAAAGTTCAAAACGCGCACAACAAAACAGCACAATTGTTTTTGTTTCTTTTTGTTTTTAGTTGTGCAGTTTTATTTTTCAAAATTCCAGCAAGTGGTTTGCAAGTTAATATTTCAGAGAAAATAATCGCCACCGTTAAAGAAAGGGATTTTTTCAGTGCACTTTTCAGAGCATCTTTTCGTTTACCCGCTTGCCTCTCGCGCTCTGGGTCTCCCTCGGAATTATATTTGCTGGTCTGAATTCCAAATTTCAATTTGTTCATAAATGAATTTGAATAAAAATTGACAGGAATTTCCAGAGATCAAATTCGATTGTAATATGGTAACTGGAAAGGTTCTCGCGTAAGACCGCTAATACCATGTGGCAGTTGATTTACGCTATAGCGTATTTAATACACACTTGTGGGCGATGGAAAGCGCTAAGATGCGTTGTACCCAATGCATGCTAAAACATGCGAAACTGTGGCTTACGTAGCTCGTGAGCAAACGCAGCGGTGCGCTGCTGTAACTTGCACTTATTGTTTCTCAATATTTAATAACGAAGATTTTTCCAACCAAACCTAAAGGCCTCGGCCAGGATGTTGTCTCGAGCACCAAGCTCACGTTCAAATATTATAACATTCTCGTCCACTTCCTTTTTCCTAGCTTACCATTGTGTCCATGCTGCAAGGTTATAAGTTATATTCATCAATGAAATACTTTTTTGCCGTTTTCCTTTCACCGATCAAAATCATAACGACAAGTACACGATTCACGGAGAACGGAGTGGAAGAGGAGATGAAACCTGAACCAGGTGAAGGCAACCACTAGGTAAAAATGTCGGGTTTTTGTGTTCTCTTTCACTCTCAGGCTTCGTCTATAAAAAGAACTGAACCCTTTGTATCCCATAAATAAAATGGTAGAAATCTACATTAGGTTATTATATTATTATTATTCTGTACATCTATATAAATACATATATACCTGTTTCTCGTCTACTAGATGCTTTTCTCTTCGTGTTCCTGTTCAATGAAAACATCCTAAAGCCTCTGCCTGTTTTCCTTTCATGCAGCATTGTGAAAATGTTAGAGAGAAAATAACACGTGTGCGTGTGTTTGTGGAGACTAGAAACCTCTTGAAAAAGAATAGAAAATGTACTCCACAAAGTGCACACTTCATACCTTCGTTCCTCTGTCAGTTTTTTTACGTATAAGCCATACAGGAAAAACACTGGTTTAGTGTGGCTCTTCTTTTGTTGAAAATAGTCCAGGGTTTTCCTCCTGTCGTTGTTTCTCGGGTAGGAATGGCTTGCAAAATCGAAAATGCTTCATGAGCTCCCATTTCTAAAATTTTATGATTATAATCCCAATATACAGAGAAACGAGTTCACGTTTTGAGGTATGTGGTCCATGAATGAATAAAAAGTTCGCCACGTTCCCCCGTGCATTTGTATTCTCCCTTTTGAAAGTATGTACATTCTTGCTTGAATGTAGTGAAATTTCAGAGAGGAAAGTGGTATCTCGTTGATGAATGCTTGTAATTTATTTACTTTTTCGTCGACAACCCTGCATACGAAGTTAACGAGAAAAGGGAAAGCATAAAAAATTAACAAATACGTAACTTTAGACTTTTAGTAGCCGTCTGCTGTAGGCGCTGAGTAGAATATGTTTTTGAGTTGAAAAATGCAAACTGCGATGATGAAGAGTAGATGTATAACTGGGGCCACTTTATAAACTTGCCATGGCGACTGATGTGGCTGTATGTAGGTATATGCAATAGAACGTTGGTTCGTTCTTTTGACATGGACTAATAATACTTGTAGAGGAAAGAAAACTGGGCTATAATATACTGAAGCAAGCAAACAAACTTTGTTTTCTTGGCAAATTTCATCTTGCATTCCTACCAAACAAAACCTACATTACACGTCCATCTTGTTGTTTGTGGTTTAATTAGAAGCATCTCAGAAATGCAACAAAAAGGCGGCAGTTTGTGGGCTAATCTATTAAAGTGGCGACGAAGGTGTCATTCCGACCTCTTTCCCAAGATGTGATTTGAGCGTCGGAGACTTTAATCACAGACTCCCGCTAGGTTTTCGGACCCTTTTAATCCAAATTCTTAGTTGTATGCCAAAGTCATAAGGCGTCACAAGCTTCTCCCAATTAAATGGTAAGGATTTATCATAGTTTTCCAATGTTGTAGACTTTGACATGCTTCATCATATAGCTCACTTTTCTAATGACTTATCACCTTCTTTCAGATATGACGCCAGGACACAATTTGACGTTATGTCAAAGGCGAAACATACCATAAATCATACAAGTCGTGTGTGTTGAAACATTTTTTCTTGTTGCTGAAATATATCTGAAATTATAGACCTGGTGATCCTCATAATATTTGGGATAGTCCTTGTTTTCTAGTCATTGATGTGTGTTCCGGTCGAGCTTATGCATAGCACTACACAAACTAAGGTACGCTCCAGAAGAACACGACAAAAAACGAAAACCACGTTAGTAGGCATGTTTTTTGTCTTCATATCTCCAATTAGTGAATAAAGTCATGTCTCATGAAACTTGCATTCCATTCCAATTCATTCCATTTCATTCCATGTTTGGCATGAATTTAGACATTTTGGCATGAAATGAAATTTCACACTCAGGAATGGAATGAAATGGATGGAATGAATTTTCATGAATACCATTATTTTTTCAAAAAAATTGCTATAATTTGCCTGGTTTTGTTCAAAATGTGATTTAACACATTTATAATTTGAAGAAATCACGTTTTGTCTCAATTACAATCAACACATGCTGCAAAAATCAGGTTTTATTTTTTTTAAATTCATGTAAACCTTTTTTCCCCTGGAATGGCATGACTTTATTCACTATCTCCAATGGAGATTCTCCATCACAAGCAATTTTTCTTGCGCTCTTGCGGAGCTCGGAATATAAATTTGGAAGCCATCGTTGTGCTTTATGAAGTTTAGCATGCCTTGCTTTAATGTAAAGATGCAGGTTGTGCTGCTCTATCAGAGAAGATAATCCTTCACTATGTTCCACTCCGTACTCACAGAAAGGAAAACAAGTGTACTTTTTTGTTCGAGTGACTGTGTTTGCTGTCACAACAGAGAGCGACTGACGTTGCGCTGATAAATACTTGCTCCAACAACGTTCTTGCTAAAGTATATTATGGGATAGGCATAAATGTACATTACGAAACAAAATACACCGACTCCAGAGAAGTCGGGGCAACTGAAAGAAGGAAAGGATATGAAATAAAGTGGACTCCTTAATAATTCAGGATGCAAAGGGAGGTGTATTATGCTCCTTCGCGTTTGCTATCCGCTTTTCTCATCACTATTTTTTCTTTCTTTGTTTAGATGCCGGATGGCTCTTTTGTACGCTTCTGTCCCCCCTGCCTACATTTCCACAACTCTTGCAAGTCGTTATTGGGTGAGATATCGAGCTTTGCATCCATGATGCTTATGAAGTCTTTGTCGAGGCAAAGGAGAAAGTGAAATTCTAAAGTGAGAACCGACCTTCCTGACTATTCCGCACTTCGTGAATTCTCCGTAATTTTGTGTATGCTTAGGGATGCTGGGCTAAACAAAGTTACTAATAGTTATTCAAGGACTGGTTTCTTTTCACTTTTTCGTCCTCACCCTTCGCTTTAGCTGATGTGAGATTTATTTCGAGACTATTCTGCTCCTAAGGCTTGTTCTTATTCGAACTGTTCATAGATATTAGGCTCCTCCTCTCCATTAAAACAAAACAATGGCCAAATATGCCTTGTAAAAGACAGGTGAGCTCATCTCACATGCTGCCTGTTGTTTAGGCACAGGTGGAAAAGCCACTTGTAATTCCTTTGGTAAATGCAAACGGTCCATGTTATATGAATCAGCTAAAAATATAAGGCACCACTGCTTACCCAATTTGCAGTACTAACGATTGCAGTTATGCTGCCCAAAAGCATTGTGGTTCATTTTACTTCCTTGGAAGAAGGAGGCCCTACAAATATTTACATGCTGTTCCTTTTTTATAATGCTTAGCAAAAACTGTTGATCTAGAAACACTTACAAGGCATGTACATTAAATTCGAGACTTAAAGAAAATGTAAAGTGGCTGGACTAAAAGTATGCTTGAAAGGATGCACGATCAGCCCGGTCCTACCAACGAGAATTCAACAAAGAGCTAACTTTTTCAAAATTGAACTTCACCACATTGCCATGGATAAAAATATATCGGTCGAGTTTTTGAACCAACCCATGACCTATCCCGGAAGTGGGTCAGACGAGATGTCACCATTGTTTTCACGGCCACCCACGGCGTGCGACATGTCATTCGAAAACTATTAACGCTTATAGGTATCTCGAATTGAATGTGATTTCGAAACATTACAGCATGCAAAATTTGTTTGAAGAGTGTTTTATGCGGAAGACCGTCGTAACTTCAAAACGGTTCAGCATTCTCAAAATCCCATTTCAGCATCTTCTTGGAGGTACTAGGTAAAACTACATTTGCCCGTTTACTAGGAAACTCAGCCCAGTACTTCAACTATTTTTACTCATGACAAACTAAACCAAACATGAAAAATGGAAGCCAAATCACGTTTCAATCAATCAAAACCGGAAGTAATAAGGTCCCATCGTGTCACTTACAGTATCAAAGTTGAACAGTGTTACATAAGGAGTGATAAGCATTCACGAAACAACCGGCTCTCAATATTATTATTATTGATTATACTTGAACTGCCAGTTTAGGTTCACTTGGGGGGACAAAAGCGACTTAAACAACAATGTACTGCAAACTACAGTGCAAAATTGACAAAAGTACACAACTGGCATACACTGTAAAATTTGTCGGATTTTAGATTGCAAATCAGACAACTACGAATTCGCTACGCGTATATTCTAGTAAACCTTTATTACATTTGAATCTTGAGTGCTTGTTACTTTTGTGTAGGTTGTGATGAGATGTCACCATCCTCACAACCGCCAATCCGACTGACAAATACTGTCGGAGAATACGTACTTTACTCGATGTTGTTTATTGCATTATTTAACAGGTGTGCCGTTATGAGGGGAATAGTAAACAGTAAATGTAGCCCCGACATGAGGACACGCAAGTAAACAAAAAACGACAGACTTCACTTGCCTGCGTTTTTTTGAACTTGCACTAACATAAAATAACATGCACTTTTTTTATATATGTAAAAAACGCCATTTCTCGGTTTGGATATTACATGCTCGACGAAGAAGTGACATCTTTCATGAAAATGCATCTGCAATTGTAATGGTTCAAACTTGTGTTTATTAGTCAAAAACCAACTTCATTTGTAATTATGAGTATTTATAGATGGTTGTTTTTGTGCTAAGCATACTGATACTGATCAACTCATATTGTTCTGTTTAATTGATTCGGATGTAATTATTGATCAGATTAAAACCGGCCTACAGGTATTAGATCAGACGGTCTTTTCTAATCAGCCCATTTATACATTAATGTATACGATTAAATGGTCCCTAGTCACGTTTGCGGTTGTTGGATTTATGTCGCCACGCCTTCATATACGCACAGAAAACGGCCAAATAATTAGACCAAAGGGGAGCAATTTTCTCCTAAACGGATGAAAAAATCAACTGATTTCGGGCTCAAGAGTAGCTTGTGGATGTTTCTCGCAGTCGAATTTTATCCAGGGTCCTATGTCAAAAGTTTTAAGCCAACACTGTTTCAATCTACACAAACAACATCCCTTACACCTTATAATCCTTTTGGCTAACCCCATTATTTTTCAAACAGTTTGAAGTTTTGACCTGCAGTTTTTTTTCTAGGACGTTCCTAGGGGAGCTTCACGTATTACCAGTCAACTAAAACCATGATATGTGATACCAAATTTTCAATTTTTTCAATTTTCGCTTGTAAATTTTTGAATTCCAAAAACGCGCATAATAGCACGGAGAATTCCATCTCTATTATCTTGCTGCAAATTTCGCTGAACAGTTTCGGAGAAAAACTCGTCCCTACGTCCAAATACCCCCCAAAAAAATTTAATGCGTGCCACGCCCGTACACGGAGGCGTGGCTAAGTGGAATAAAACGATTATAAGGGTTATTTTTGTGTAGATTAACATTTTATTATTTAAAAAGTTTGTTATCACACTTAGGAATAAAAAAATACCGATAGAATGTTTCATGGATGAAAAGAATATATATTGGCTTTTTAGGAAGCCTATATTTCTGTATGACCTAATGAATTCGACGGCGATTTGGCGTTGACATTGGTAGTCAGGATGAAAAGGATAAGAATATTTTTGCGACATTCTAAATTGCTATTAGTTTACTGTATTCAAGCAGCATTTTCGCTGAGCCACAACCCGTTTCTCTTTTTACTTGTAAAAAGCCACCTTTCGTTTACTTAAACTGCAGCAAAATTTAGTTCATACATTGAGCTGAATCGATTTCGGAATGTCATGGGATTAGCGAGAACTGGAGGAGCCCCACAGACAGTACGGAATGTGTTTCTCCTTCGGTCCTCACCGGAGTCTCCGGTCTCAGCACTCTTGTAATATTTCTGGTCTCAAGTTTGCGAGAAAGGAGAGACAGAGAGAGAGAGACAGGGAGGTAGGAAGTGTAATTTGAACAGAGAAAAGTTTTCCACTGTGTCTACGAGTTGCAGCTAACGGGAATGGAAGAAGTATGCATCAGCCAAAAAAGTGTGTAAGCCGGCTTGAATATTGTAATTACAGGAAATATCGAGAGAGAGAGAGAGAGAGAGAGAGATGAAAAGACAGCATCAAACAAGGAACTCTTCCAGTAAGTTTATTTAATGTTCCCTGTAATCTTCTCCAAAGAACTTGATTCCCACACCATGTTCAATGAATGTTCACTATGTGAACTTAAATGAGTGTGTGTTGCGGAGGTGATATTTTGTAACGTCAACCTATTCTTCACACAGAGTGACTGTGTGAAAGAAGGATAAAATTAATCGCTGCGATGATGCGAGTGTGAAAAAGCGAGGTGGGCGTTTTCAGTGAACCTTTTGACCGTGCTCCGTAAGTAAGAAACCAAGTTGAGTGCATACTGAATTTTGTGATACCGAGATTTAGAAGTGAATAAAATTATGTCTCATGATTCAAGAAACTTACATTCCATTCCATTCTTGGCATTAATGTAGAAATTTTGACATGGAATGAATTTTCCTTCATGGATAACGTTTTGCTTTAAAATTAAACATTGTAGATAGTATACACGGAGCATTTCCAGCATCAACTCCACCCACTTTGCTTTTCGGGTTGATTACTCATCGTATAAACTACGCATCTCATACAAGTACACCGCATTCACCACATTTTCTGGTCCGTCTTGCCCACTCGTGGTACAAGATACGCATACCCAAGTACACTCCAGGCTCAGAACAGTTCGTGCGGTGACAAAAAAGTTTAAACAACAAATTTCTCGCTATCTCTCTCCCTCTCAAAAGTCTAGCATTCAGAGTTTTTTGTTTTAAAGTATAAAGTATACAATTGCAAGTGTTGGACCCAAAAGTGATCATATCTAATGACTGCAAATGGCAAGCACGAGCTTCAACTTTTCTACTGTGAGTGAATTAATAGAAGGCTTGATCCCTCGAGAAAAGATTTCCCCGAAATACAAAAAATGCCAATTCGACGAAGATAGAAGAGAGCGGCCAATCTGTGTGTGTGTCCAACTTTTTGTTCGCTGAGAGAGTCAAGTCAATCCAGAAGTTGGTCCAATTGCCTATGTATGTTCTTACTCATTCCATACCCTGTGTCCTTCCTTCCGCAAGTTCTCGTCACTGCCAGTCAATAATTCACGACCGAGATTTTAACAAAAAACAGCATTTTCTCCTCTTTCCACATCTGTGTTGCGCGAAGGGAGAACTCGTATGTAATTACTCAAAGTGAAAAAGGGTAGACGCTCATGTATGAGGAACTTTCATGCGGAAAGTTTTTCGCTTGCCTAATAACAATACATAATGTATATATAGACGGTTGGCGGAGGTACTTTTAAAACGGGAGACAGAGTGAGGTGGAAAGGGCGTTTCTAGGTAAATTAGATGACGATAGTCATCTTGGCTAGTGTAGTAGTACCCGACTAACCTGACATCATCTCGATGTGGTTGGTCGACGAGACAACTCAGAGGAAATTGAGAAAATATCGCAAGGGAGTTGGAAGGTAGCAACTGGGAGACGGAAGTTCTGTATACAAACTCGCACACACACAGAGGATTTAAGTGGACGAGCAAAAGGTGTGCTCTTCTCAACAACCGCAAAAATCACTCGAAAACTTCCATGCTGTCTCAAAATGTTTTCACATTTGGTAGAGTACAGCAGTATGTGTGTTTTGCGCTACTTCCGACCATGAATTAATTATTGACGTTTCCCTACACGATAACTCCGATATTTCGCTGTTGTATTAGCACCTACGGAGGTGGAGAGTCGGGGTTTCACTCACTACTTCTTCCTACGAGAAATCATGCTGTCATTACTGTTAACACGTGTGCGGTTGTATAATGTGGTTGTGTGTGCCTGGTCATAGGCTTGGTGGCGAACACAGAGATCTGATTGCATTACCCATCACCCTCTGCTACACTGCCATTATCTGCACATTCTCCTCCACTCGAATCTGTCTGTTGCTCTCTTGCGGATGCATTTGCACGTAACGTTTTGTACCGACGAAACTATTAATCTCTCCATTTTCCTAGTAATAAAATCGAAGGAAAAGGAAGAAACGCTCATAATGCCGAAGGATTAATTAGTGGTCTTTTTAACGAGTACATGTATGAATGTATGAAGGGAAAGCAGGACTTGGAGTCGAATCTGGTTGTCACTCGTTGCTTATTCAGGCACTAGAGAGTAGCTTAAAAGGTGTCTCAATATCTGAACGAGGTTCAAAGTAAGAAAATCAGTATCGCTTCAACTCTGTATTTTCCCCCGCATATTACAAACAAATCTAGGAATCCGAAGTCGGCACTACTGATCTCCGTCGAACAGTGAGCCCAAAACAGTTAAAACTTGAGCCAAAATGTTGTCTCGAGTTGGTGTTGAACCAGCAACCCCACATTGCAGGCACATTCGCAACCGCCCCACCGCGATCGTTTGTGAAAATAAGAAGTCATCAAGGAAAAACTCTCGCAAAATTTTGAAAGGAATGGTAGGTTAGCTTGGGAGTTTAGTTTTAAAAGAAACCTCATGGTCATCGCAAAAACAGCCCTTGTTGACCCATCCCCTCCATATTTGTGTGTGTGAGTGTGGGAGACAAACTAATTTGAAACAGATCTGAGAAAAGGGGGACGGAGGATTATACAAGTTCGTTATTACCCATTGGGTCATTGTCATTTATCTTTCCTGATGTAAAACACAAGTAAGTGTGCTACATACTACTCGATCGCTCTCAACTCTTGATCAAGGTATTGGAAATGAGGGGAGAGTAGGACAAACTACCCCACCCATTGATGTCACAATTTTTTTTAAAAAAATCTTAGTAAATTCTGCATGTCGTTGGATAGCTAGTCACTCATATATTTCGTTTATGATGAGGGTTTGGATTTTCGAACATCACAGACTTGATAATTGGCTCGAAAAAGTTTTCATGTTTAAACGTCATACATACCTCCGAAACGGATTAATTTGTCTTCGATCTGTTTTCACAGATTTTGATTGTCAAAAAGTGTTCTCTTTGACAATTTCGTCAGAGTGCACTCCGTCCATTGCAGGCAGTTCCTAGCTAAACGTCTGCCTTTGCCCGATTTGGTTGAATTGAAAATATCTAAGAAGATCAAAGTGTACAGCTACGCTTGAAGTGTTTGATATGGTGTATAAAATGGTCGGTGTGTCTGCGGACGGAAAAGAATTGCTTTTCGGTTGCCATCATCAGTCATCATCATGACCTTCATATTCTTCACTCCTGCTCATTCTCCGAGGACAAGTTTTGAGAAGCGTCAGAGAAGGAAAGAAAACGTACTGTGCATTCTCATTTTTCTCCTGGTTAGGCATGTCAAGCATACAAATTGTCAGTCCCTTAAATACAAAGATTTGTTTAAATAATCTAGACATAACAAGCACTCTACTACTGCTTGTTCATATTCTGTGAACGTCGGCATGCTACTCAAGAAATGTAGATTCGAAAGAGAAAGTCAGGGTGGGAAGGAGAGAGAAATTCGTGTTTTGGTGTGGGATTGTGCAGGAAATACTCGGAAGGTAGTTTCGGTAACTTGCTTTTCTCACACAGACCTTTACAAAATTACAAAATTTAGAGCTTAGAATAAGTTATGCGAATTTTGGCACATGAATCTCACCCTAATTTATGTAAACGGGCCTATTTGATAGCATCACACGTGATAGAACTTGTTCTCGAAATTAGAAGCAAGCATTTCGTTCTACACAAGTCTTCCAGCAAAAGTATTGATTTCTGCACTGTAGTATACAATATTGACTGTGGGGACTGTGAATGCATGAATTGTTTACATTCGGAGTTCGAGCATTTGGAACCTTCTGTGTTACACAACTATTTTTGGGACAGATTTGCGTAATATAGTGGCTTTTGAAACCCAATTTTAAATAAAAGGCTCGGACAACGTATGCTGGTGTTTAAATACACCCCGTTTAAGGAGAAACAGAGCACTCTTCTCAGTATCACCGACAGTTTTGGTGGGATGTGGTATAAGAGACAAATGATTAATACTTGATGAGTATTATTGAGATGAGTGGAATATTACTAAATTACTAAATACTACTTTCTGTATTTTGCTTTTTACTACAAACTAGTAAAATATATTTCAATATACGGTACACACTATAGTACATTTTATTCTATACATGAGTTCATCATCGCTTCGTCTGATACCGTTTGACTACCTATGTACATATTATTTTACACTTGTCCTGATAAAGGCTACTGCTTGAAGCCTACAGCTCGATAGTCATAAAAATTACTTCCTCTAATATCGTTAATGCTGACATTAACTAAACAATAAGTAATATGCAGTTGTAAATTTCTGTTCCAAAATCCAACCAAATCAATGCACTGCTTTCCGAACCAAACGCTTCGCGGGTTCTCTTGGTTTTGTAGCGCTTCATCTGTCCAAATAAAATTGTAAAACGTGCTCACTTTGGTATGAGGCAGAGTGTATTACCTCGGCAATCATACTTTGCCAATTTTTTTTCTCGAATTTTTGTATTGTTTTCTTTTGGTTTTTGTCCGCACTTCTTTGTCGACGTATTAACCATATACACTGGCTCAATTCCTTGAGAATGCACCATGTTAGCTCAGGTAATACTTCAATACGCGAGTATTGAAGAAATGGAGCTCAACCACCTTACCAGTTAGAGCTTTATAGCAATTGCTCGTAATTATATACTTTGTTCGCAGTCTTTGTTCAAAGTAACCTTCAGATTAATATCGCGTCATTGTTAGCTTTCACTCGAATAAGCAGGAAGCGGCTGAAAACCCAAGACTGTTTTGTTTAAGAAGAGTTGTTCTGAAAAACAAATAAAGCAACAAAACTGGGCATCAGAATTAGTGCTCCAAGTCCATGGCATGGCCATGGTTTTACATGCCATGATCTGGGTCATGGCATGGCATGGCCAGTTACATGACATGACATGAATTTTTTGCCA
>JAHZMW010004231.1:0-18423 GCA_027743745.1 Alloscopus bannaensis | reverse complement strand
AAGGCCGGCACCCACAAAACGTTTTAATGACGACAGATGAGGTCATTGATTGCATAAATATCAAATGACCTTGGACTTCAGTGCTCTCTCTTACCTACTTGAGGTGAAGCATTAATTAGCATCTTCATTAGAAGGAGATTGAATGTTGAGGAAAACATGGAATTTAGGGTCATCATTTTTACCCGCTGATATTTGTATGTCGTTACCGTGCCAAGGTTACTTTGCATTCATGGGCAGCTCCCATCACTTCCAAGTACTGAAGAAATAAACGGTAGTCTAGTGCACATGAAAGGCGCAGCTTTTTATTAAGATTTGGCCAGGGCTCTTCCATCTTGAACGAGACAAGCAGGCATACATGCACATCGCAAAATATCTCACACAAATTGTGTGCTCCTTTGTTGTCTGACAACACAATCAACTCATTTTCAACCACAACAATCTCAAACCAGAGCTTGTTTTTGTGCAGTTTTTTCTACGGTGACTCACTCGCTGGAGGGAAAGTGGCGCATTAAAAATAGCGGAGGAAAAAAGTAGTCTACTTTCTCTCCACGCCACAGTTTTTGCTCAAAGATCAAAGGAAGAATGTGATGTCGCAACACAACCATATTATTAACCAACATGATTTCCTCTGACTTCCTTTCATCCGCTCATCTTTTCACTCTGTCTCCCACACATTACTGGGAGGATGGAATTTTTTTTGCACAACAGCGAGAGACCTTTTACCTCAACCACTTTATCTGGATTGTATTGTGGAAGGTTACTTTTTATGGTCTTTTCAAAAACTCTTTCCATTTCCCTCGTTGACCCTACTCGGATGACATTCCATCATTCCGTAGCTCAAAACTCTAAAACATCCTACCTCACGTAACAATATCCCCGGCATGGTTCACAAGGCTTGGAGCGTACAAATGTACATAGATTTTATGAGGGCTTGGGAGATTTAGTTGTGTGCATTTGTGGCTCCGCGACCTTTGTGAAAATCCTTGAGAAGGATGGCAACGAGGTCGACGAGGAGAAAGTGAATGAGAAGCCAAAGAGAAATGACGGAGAGAAAGGAGGTGTGTGTTCGCTTCTGACACACGCTTATTTTGTGATACAGAAAACCAGAGTTCTTCTCCCGTATAAAAATATAATTTGTGCTCAACTCAGGGAGCTGTGTGGTTGTGAGTTGTGAAGAGGTGAACAAGTTTCCAGTGTAAAAAGTGAAGAGAAACGAGGATGATGACGTCGACCAGAAATGTCTATACCTACGCACACTTGACTCCAATTAAATTTCTCTCCATAACTCACGTGTGTGCATCAGGCAGACAAAAAAACGGATCAATCATAACTGAGTGTATAAGTTTGCATTAGCTCACTTCCTTCACATCCTTCCAACAAAAATGTGGAGTGAGAGAAAGGTATATTACGGGCATGGAGAAATATGCACACGTGTACAAAATGATTGTGGAGCTCACAGTAGCAAAGTCGTGTAAAGTGCACCTCAAACATTACGTTTTCGAACAATAACTTTCTCCGAATTAAATCAGATGAAGGCTTGGAGAAGAAAGTGGAGAAAACACAAACAGAGCGAGAGGAAATCATGAGTGGAACTCCCATTGTTATCATCTCATCCAACATGAGATGTAAACCCCTGAAAAATCCACCGCATTTGCATATTTTCATCCAATTCCAACAGGAGTCTTACATCCACTTGTGTGGTAGATTTAATCTCTTGTTCAGAGAAATGAGGAGAGAACGATGGGAAGACTCTCTGGCAGTGAGGATAATACGCGTGCAGCTCTTCAAACACGGACCTCTCTACAATATGTTTGCACATATGGCACAGAAATGCATTAGCATTCACGAACACATCATTCTTTTTATTGTACATCCACACGAGTCAACGCAGCAAAGGGCTAACAGGAGCATATTATTGCATTATATGACTCAGCTTTCACCACGTTCGCAAAACGTAGGGAATTTGAGTGAAGGAAAGGTACACATAAACAACGGGGGTTTTTTCCCTTTCACTTCGTTGTTCTTGGGTGCTCATCCCTGAAAGTTGTTAAGTGATGCGATGGGAGAAGATGACGTCGGCAGAGGGTTATGTTTGTGAATCCTCTGGATATCATGCTCACGAGTGTCTGCAGCTCTCTTGAACGTGATGGAAGAAAATTTGATGAAAACTACTCAAATTGTTTGTGTTATTCTCTCGTCGCCGCCATGTATGAGAAATGAAAATAGTGCTCGACGTGTAATAATATCCAGGACTCATGCAAACAATTCTATTTTCCATGACCTCCCTCCAACATGGGCTCCCCGTTACGCATTGGCAGAATACGTAGACGCATATTATTATTCTCGTCGTTTGTTGCTATCATCTTGACTTCAACAAACATGATATATGAAACGCAGAACTCATTGAGATCCACTATCTCAATTCCATATCTCCTCTCCTTGTGTCTCACTTTCTCTGTTTTTACTCGAACCAGAGAAAAAAAGGAGGAGAGCCGACGACGAAAATCCTGAGGAGGATCTCTTATCCTCTCATGTCAGCTTATAGAGAGACACACACGTATAAACGTTTATTGATATGAGACGTATTAAAAAGGGAGTGTGAACCCTGAAAACAGCACACTGCACCCTTTTTATTACGCCATGAGCATATTTCCTTCTGTACAAGGCTCTCTCGAGCAAGGAGTGTGTTGGAGAAGGGGAGAAATTTTCGTATATCTGCATACATGCACCCATTAAAATAATGAGAAAATCTGTGGGCGAGCACAAAATTGGGAGAAAATATTGTACTGCTCTCCCCTCCTCTCGTGCTCCTCTGAGCAAAACGGAGTAATATCGTTATGGGGAAAGAGCTCCAAGAACAATTCCGCTCGAGACGTAAATCGAGTATAAACAGAGGGACTCAAATGTGTTTCCACTCACACACGCATCTCACTTGGAGGAGGCACTCTATTTTTGCGAGCTCAATTTGCATACTAAGCAGACTCGGATACAACTCACTGATTTACACTAGCTACTAATTAGCTGGAGAGAAAGGAAGACGAGTATCGTCTCTCTGATGCTGCCTCGAGAAACATACGGATTAGTGGGTTGAGATGGTGGTTATCCTGACATTGTTGTCGTTTCTCAAATTCTCCAGGTGGCTACTACGCAATCGAGCAGAAGAATCGGAAACTGCGTCTCCTCATCCTGAACACGAGTTTGTACACGAAGAAGATTTGGATCAATGGGGCAAGCGAGGAGGACCCCATGGAGCAGTTCACGTGGCTCACGGAAATGCTGGAGAAGGCGAAGACGATGGGCGAGAGTGTGTTCATCATTGGTCACATTCCACCGGGGAAAATGGAGCGGTACATGAGCAGCCGATTTGGCTACCATGCGTATGCTGACCAGTTCAACAAAAGGTGAGTCCATTCACACGTCCTTTCGCCGAGAAAGAGAGAGTTAAGTTATTTATTGAGAAAGAAGACTTTCTCTCTTGCTCCTTCACTTGGTCAATTGATATGACGAGCTTTTTGTGCGGACCACTTTTCTCCCACTACACGCACTCCCTTTCATTCCCTCTCGCTCCAACAATTTCATTTCATTCACCAACAATGAACAACTTTCTCTCACAACGTGGAAAAGGAAACAAGTTCGAGGTTATATCCTCAGCAATTTCTTTCTCTTTTAAAAAAAATATCGTCAGAACACAAAGGCGAAGAAAGTAGAGGGAAGAGAAAAGGATGACTGGCAAAAGTATCAATATCCTTTATGATTCCAGTGCACGGAAACACGTTGAAGTAGGAGAAAGTGGGGAGAGAGAGAAGAGAAAGAAAGTGTTGAAAATTGAAAGGTGGACCGAAACGATTTTTTATTTTCTCCGTTATCCCCAAGACCTTCAGAAGAGAGGCCAACGGTACTGAAGGGAAAGTGGGAGTACGTTCGGGAAAATGGGAGAGAACACTCCATTGATATTTCTCTTGTGCAAGATATTAGAATGCCATTAATAACGTTTTGTGTGCACACTCGCAACACGTTTCAACACACACACGACACGGAAAAGAGAAAGCGGGGAAATGTACCGTGTGATAATGGGGAAAAATGAGGATCAGTCATATCGTGAAAAGTTTGTGCTCAGTCGATGGATGCAAGTACACATCTTGTACAGCAATTCCATCATTTTTTCTGCCACCAACATACATTTTTTAAAAAACTTTCAGTCAATGACCTACTAAAAACATTGAGTGCTTTCCTCAATGAAAAAATGGCGAACAGGACGGAGCATGAGACGCTTTGTGAAGAGAATGAGCGAAAAGTCCGACATGCAATAGTCTTTTTGTGATTGCTGTTCATAAAAAACGGTGAGTAGTGTGGAATTTGGATGATTGATAAGGCAATCATTGAAAAGAGGTGTGGAGCTCAAACTGCAGCTCCGGAAAGCGGGTCATCGCTCCTTTTCCATTTGTCTCTCCCATTTGAAATAATAAAAGCAAGTGCCAAACCTGTTAATTGGCTCACACTGACCATGTTGGAAAGCAAGAGAAAGCAGTGAATAAACTCAAAAATTGTTCATGTTTCCTGACTCACTTCGTTTTTATTGCTTTGCAGGTATTTGAAGCTGGTCCGAGATTATCACAATGTGATTGCAGGACAATTCTTTGGACACTTCCACTCCGACTCGTTTAGAATATTTTATGAAAAGCTAGGTAAGTGAAAACTCTCACCGGGGTGTCCTCACCCTCATTATTGTTCCGTGACTATCGTCGGGCGTGCTCGTGCCACCTATCGAGCTCCGCGGGGAGGCTCGAGTTTTATGTGACAAGGGTTTATTTTAAAATTTCCTGATGTGATTGGCAGATAAGACCAAAGGCAAATTCCTGGAGAGAGATCCAATATCGTACCTGTTTATAGCGCCAGCAGTGAGTCCACGTAAGTCTATGATAGCCGACGAGATCGGTCCGAATAACCCTGGACTGAGGCTCTACGAGTTTAACACGACCTCAGGACAAATCTACGACTACTACCAGTATTATCTCAATCTGAGCGAGGCGAACGCGCGAGACAAGGCGGAGTGGAAGATCCTCTACAACCTCACCAACTACTACCACCTCAAGAACGTGTCCTCCCAGTCCCTCAGTGAGCTCGCCTTCTCATTCCTCAAGGAGAGTGGGACCGACATGTTTTTCAAGTAAGTGGCAACACCGTTATGGTTGTGTCGGCTTGTCATAAGACTTTCTCCAGTCTCAACTTGCCCCCAGACACTTCTTCGCTATTACTAGTCGTCATTGTGATGTTGATGGGAAAGTGTCGCCCAAAAACAGAGACTGATCTTGGGTTTTTGACGTGTGTGTTTCTGCCAGGTATTACCATGCCAATTCAGTGGGCTACGAGGACCCGAGGAACTGCAAGGATTTGTGTCGTCGCACCCACTTTTGCGTCATCACCAACGTCGACTACCAAGACTACGAGCGCTGCATCCAAACAGTATTTGGTCCGTCACCCTCTTCGAGTGTGAGCACTCTTCTCCAACGATCCACCTCCTCCTCACTTGTCAGCTTTGGTCTCCTCCTTCCGCTTCTCCTCGTTTCCACCACAATAGCTGCTGTCATCCCCCAAACTACTCTCCCGTCGTCATGGTGGTCTTTGTCATCATCTCGAGGCTCGTCGTAAACTTTGTAAAATAATCCCACCTGCAAACATTTTCTTTTCTTTCACAGAGAAAACAATTAGCAATTCAAGGTATTCTCTCGAGTTCTCGTGAAATGTTTGGAGGACACGAGAGCGCGCTTTGTCAAACTTTATATACATGCCAATGATAAACAAGTAGGTTCTAGAGACACCCACACATCGACCCTAATTTACTTCGTACTACAAACACGATGTGACGACCAAACCAACCAGCGACGAAACCTCGTAATATTCATTATTACTTAGTTGGGTTCGCCAGGTTTTCCTCGCTGTTCCATTGAACAAGGTCGGTGGCGTGCTGTTTGCAGCTTGCGTATTTACATCAACCATTTTATAGCACTTTCGCTTCCTCTTTCTCTCTGCTGAAGTAGTCCTCATTTCATACGCAATATGTGTGCATGGTGCGACGTTTGTTTTCATTATAGAGTAGATCATGGCTTTTTAATGTGTCCACTACACGTTTTCCGGAGAACAATGGCGAAATAATAATGTATTGTTGGTGGGGACACCGGAGAAAAGCATATAGCTGTAATGCAGGTTATTAAAAAACCTTGTTCATATAAAGCTGACAGGAAAAAAAAGAGAAGAAATCCTCGTAAAACAGGGAAGCGGGGAGAAAGGGAGAAAAAAACAGAGTTTAAGAAAGGAGTCAAAGTACAAGATGCAATTTTCTACAATTCTGCAGGGACTCAACTACGACTACCAGCGAACATTTCTTTGGGTGTTTATTGTGTGTGCTCTGTGAAAACGGTTGTTTGCCTGCACTCTGCACATTGTATACCGTTTGTGAGCGGAGTCTCCACTTTGCCTGCACAACTGACCATAATTTATTAGTGACAAACAAGCTGGCCAAGTCACAGGATAATATGATTAAATTGGGTGTAGCGCAACATGGAGGTAGTTCGGATGCGAAGGGTGGACGGCGTCCAACTCTGAAACACACTTCTTCATTGTTCCGCGTTGAGACAAGGACTCCCACTCGTGGGCCCTCTACTCACGGAAGCACAACTTCAAACGATTATGCTTCCTTTTAAAACCACCGTGCAACTTGACACAGTAGCTAATCATAATAGCAAAGCTAAAACGAACTAGTAGAGTGAACAAAGTTGAGCTGGACATCACTACAGCCAAAGTCTTTTTAGATGAATTTCGTGTCCACTCTAATTCGTCATTGAAGGAAACAACTTTTGTCCTTGATTGGCACTTGATTCAAAGGGAGTTTGAAGGTGTGTCGTGAGTTGCACCTTCATCTAGTGAATCCAAACATGTAGGAAAATTCATCGCACTCCAGGGAATGATTTTGTTTCGCCAAATCTTCGACGAGTTTCTTCCTCCTGCTCCCAAACATTTGTTACTCTCACACAGGGATATTTTCGTCTTTTGTTGGATTTCAAATGGTGTGCTTAGGCTACCCAAAAAAACGAATATCATCATCACTGTCCCAGTTTTGGTAGTCACGGAAGTCAATTATTGAAATCGCATTATATGCAGTCCTGCTCTGTGCTTTGGTACGAGATTTCTTCAACATCTGCCGCTGTTTTATATATCTCGCGACACCAAACTAATACTATTTCAGCCTCAAAATATAGCCATCCCACACGTCCCAGTGGGTGACACCAAACGACAGACAATTGAATACTCTGGAATTCTACCCGGACAATACACTATATCCCCTCTGAAATCGCACACAAGTCAGCATGACAGCAGTGCACTTTCGAGTAGAGATGACACATAGTAAAGTAGAGAGATGACAACAAAACTACAATTTCTAGATCAGTTGAAAAAAAAGGTTTTTGTTGGGCACTCCTCATTTTTCGTCTTGAAACCAATCCGTACCAAAAAGACACAACTGTCAAAGAAATGTCATGTATGTATTTAAGTAGACTCTCCAGCTACGGAATGCACCGGACCTCATTACTACTATGAGTCCGGAGAGAAAATCTTTATGGAAACAGGATTTTTTAATGTAATCAAAAATTTGTACATACTAGCAAACTGAAACGAATCTACTAGGATCTATACAAGGACACGTCGAGTAGACATGTCTACCGAGAGGAAAAAGAGGAAACTGAATGATCAAGGAGATCTCGTGGCCAAAACATTTTTAATAGGAAACCAAGCTAAAAAAAACTGATTACATCACGCTACCCATCGAGAGAGAAAGAAGTGTAAATAAGAATTATTTAGCTAACTTACTCCACTCCTAGATGCATACGTATTTATACAGAATTTAAGAATGTGCGAGATGACTCTATTAGTATTTCATTCCGTAGAGCAAATAGATCCGTAGTTGGTCCTCATTATTACTGCAACTAGGTTGATGCATTCGCCAGCATTGAGGTCGTTTCTCTAAGGAATATAGAGAGACTGACAACACGGTCACAGGTTGGGGGAGTTCATGGAAGACCAATTGTGCACGTATTGCTTAGCGTAAGAATTGCCTGCAGTGCACTTTCCCTCCGCAAAATAGGTGATTTTCCAATCGATATTATGCGTAAACTCGCAGTTGCTCCTTGTTCCTCGTGCGACATCTTGCTTTCCGAATTTTAAAGTACTTCATTCCTATTACTACCGGATAATAGTGTTTGTAGCAACTAGAGTCTTCTCGATAAACGTAAAAATTCTTATGAGATAGGAATTCTGTTTTTTGTGTACGCCATCAATTTACTTCAAGGACTGCGAAACTACACACCTACTCTTGTACGTGAACTGTGTAATATAGAGCGTAGACTGGGCTAGGAGTAATCATTGTACGTTTTCTAAGAATCAAGAAAAGGGCTTTCTTTCGACGACGCGTGAGTGTCAGCATTTAAAAAATAGGGTGTGTGTACAGGATAACCAAATGTTGTGCAGTGTAATTGTATTCGACAAATTACTACTTTAACATAGGATTACCCACTTTTTAGGATACTAGCAATTTGCCACGACGACGTCTCAATTTGGGATATGCATTTCTATCGGTGCGCTTTGGCACGGACAAAATAGGATTGTATTTGTTTTACTTGTAGATATTAGGCGTGTTGCATATTTTTACGGGAGAAAGCATCTTTAGTGCACCTAAAATAGAGAAAACACGCAAGGACAGAGGTCGTGTGGTAATTTGCTCGGAGGAGCTTATCGGTTGAAGTATTCCACACAGATATATTATTACAATGCTTGTATTATGAGCAAACAAAAAATGCTCCGTTTCTTGGCACTATGCTAATGGGTTTACACTTTTGAAAAGTTTACATCCAGGTGACCTTATTACCGCTCATCAATCAGTCTACGACGGTAATTCACGCTAAATCTCTGAGTTGGCACATCCCGAAAATCCGAAAGATTTTAATATGGACTCGAGAAACGTCGTATACCATGCTCAAAGTTTGACAAGCCTTGAGTTGCAAGAATGTTGATGATGAGTAGAAAAATGCCATGAGTAGAGTAAAATATGTTGTAGGAGGTATATCGCCCAATAAGCTGACGTCTTGCCAAATGCCACTGCGATCGATGATCTGTGTTCCACGGCAGCATCGTATTATGTGTTTAAGCACTTGAAATGGTAATCTAAGTAATAGACACTACGTGAGAGAAAGTTGTTTCCGCTTCACACGTTTACCTCCGTATGACTCCAGAGAAGCTTATTAGTTCGCCATGTACACGCATCCAATTATGAAATTCTCACAAACGTTAAAGAGCAAGCTAGTTTTTCATATTACACCTGTACACAACCGTGTTTGTATCCAAGTTTTTACCTACACGTTCCTTTCAGCTAATTTACTTTTCACCATTCTGTAAGTGTAAGAAGAACACGTGAAAAATAGAAGAAGTGGCCCGCCCTTTGAACTACTTAACGACTCGTCCCGTTTGTACATGCGGTGAGAGAGGTTTACTATTTATATGATATAAAATAGCGTACGTAAAGGCTAAGCTTAATGGATGTTTGAGGAAACTTCTCTGCAGAATGTGTACACAGCTTGATTTCCGGCGAGGGTCATTATTTACTTAACCATATTCGTAGGAATGATAAATGTTTTAGGTTACCCCAGTCAGTTGACGTTTCAAATATCTTAGAGGTTATCAATAGCTTAATTAGGTGAGGATGTCGAGAGAGTTGTTCGTTGCCAGTGCTCTTTTCCAATTACAGTATTGTTAAGTGTGTTGTTAACTAAATTCCACGAAGGTTCCACTGTTAAGCGTCTGAATGCGGTGATGATGAAGAGGAAAAGGAGGAAAGATAGAATAATGCTGTAAAAATGAAGGATGGAGGTAACTTCAGAGGAAAAAAGCCGTCATACTGAAACTACACTTTGATTGTAAGCGTATTTGTAAGAAAACAACTGACCTTATTTCTACTGTATACATGAACAAGCAGATAATAATCGTGAGTGAATGAGAGGTCAGCGGAGGATTTGACAATGATTGCTCTGTTATTTTGTGAGATGCGCGTTGATTGTAACCAAAGCTTTTGCATAAATGTATTATTACTATTGTACGGACGAATGTTATTCTGGATGGATGAACGGGGATGGTGACGCGAAACGACAATGTGTTAATGCAAAACAGATATAATGATAATATGGGATTTGTGTGTTGAGAGAGTTTCTTGTTACATGACGATAATAATGTAGAGCGCTAGGTTTTGACAATTCTTACCGGCATCAGAGATAGATCTGTACAGATTTGAAGTATCGCTACCAAAATTCCACAAACGCCACTATATATACCTATACACATGTAAGTATATATATATGTATGGTACAATATGCATTACATGATGATATGTGCTCTCCTTTCAGAATGTTTTTGAGGACATTTGACCTAAAAGAAGCATGTTTGTATGAGAAAAATTGAAAAAAAATCTAAAAAAACAACTCAAGTACTACGTGGATGATGAACATATTATATTATATATAAAATAAATCTATATATTATATTATTACGTAACTGAAAACAGATTTACTTACTAGAAGATAACAACAAAGTACATTGTTTTTTGTCGTTTTACAATCTTGATGTGATTGAATAAAAACTTCGCTACTTCATGAACGAGAAGGAGGATGTGTCTCATTTCCTTGTTGTCTTGTGATTCCTCACAACATCCCTACTTTCCTTGCTTTTGTGCTTTCTCCTTTCATCGTTCCGTTTTCCCATGAAAATTATCCAACCCTCCCCCTCCCTTCCCTCCCCACAGCTCTGGATTATTCATGCGTCATTAGCATGGCGTAAACCACTTTTTCTTGAAAACTTTTCCAGTTTACATTTTTCGACTTCAGCTCGTGCTCATTCATGTGGTGATCTGTGTGGTGTGTGAGCATTTATTAGAAATTAAGACGAAAAAAAAAGTTTGTGTAATGGCTTCGTCGTAGTTATCGTTGCCAACAGTGTACAATACCGGGAGGAAGATGATGATGATGCTGGTTTCAACTTAAATGCGACGCGCTCGTATTTGTCTTAGGCTTCAAATCCCGCAGAAGGGAGCGCAGTGGAGAGAAAGCAAACTTTCTTGACACACTTCATTAGCGAATCATTCATTGAATAAGTTGCAGAGCTGGTAGTCCTTTCATCTCTTTGCACACAAAACAAGGCACTACTATGGGAACAAGCTCGTTCAATACATCCGCACAGTATCATCTAATACACGGTATTCCCTCGTGTTCAACCGCTTCCTGTATTCTTTTTTACCAAAGTTGGCACATTTTGAGGATTTTGGACGACAAGTGCATTTCAGCCCGAGTGCATTCGAGTGGTGGTCCGGTATAGTGAAGAGAGAAAGAGAGAGAAGAATTAATTCTCAGAAGCTGGCAATGTCACTTTGCGACAGATATGATGAATTGCATGCCTAATGCTTCTGTCTCGGTTTACATGGAATGTTGTCCGAAAATGGAAATATGAGATGATAATGAGTGGTGGCGTCGGATTAGCAAAAGAACCACTCGAAGGCATCACTGACACCATTTTCCTCTCCAAACTCTACTTTCAAACGGGTTCCTCGACCGTAGTAACATGTTCACGGCTTACGGCTTTGTGACATAAACTAATCCACTGGCATATTTAGCAAAGGATGACAAAATCAGTGCACAAGCTCGCGTACCACTAGAGTAATATCGATTTGCTTTGTATGTCATTTATTATAATATCTTTGTTGCAATAGTTTCCATTCATAAAACGTAAATGACAAAAAGTGATCTAAAAATAAATTCAGCTTTTAAAACGAAACTAAGAGTACAATGAAAGAGATTGCATTAAAATTATGCTTATTAAGATGACTCCTGGAGATGACGCCACCTCACTGCTTCACATCGAGAGACAATCATCGTTTAAAAAATCGCCACACACTTGTCGGTAATCACAGCAGAATACATTGATCCACTTTTGACGGGAGGATAAAAACTTAATCAATTACAGCGCGTATACATGTACAGTTGATTGAATAATTTGTGTGTATGTATGTATCGGTACGACGACACCGCATTGTCACACAACGGAACTGGAGACTATCGTCGATCATCCGTAAAATCTGGTAGCCTCTACACCCTCCTCATATTCGTCAGTATTCGGAGAAGACAATACCCCCGATTTGGCAGTCCGTGGCGTGCCTCCAGTTAGAATTGTGTGTGTATCGATCCTGAAAAACAGAAAGACGGAACTCATTTCATACAACTTTCATCATCCTCGCTGCGAAGTTTTACAGAATGATTGAACGGGTGGCATTAAAAGAAACGTGTCAAAAGGCAGGAAGTAAATAAATAGAGCAAACAAAACACGGGCAAAGAGGTCAGAGCAGAGGCTCAAGGTTTTTGATGTAATTCACCTTTCTCCGTGGGCGAGCCGAGGGTTAGTGAGGATAAGGACGATGACAGGTTGACAGTTGATGACACAGATAGCATGGAGGGATACTGCTCAATTTCCCCGTCTTCTGAAGGCAAGCAAGTCTCCACCATCGCTTCCAAACAATTCACAAACAGCTCCGCACTCTCTGCCGTGCAGTTCGACTGAAAATGTGGCACACAAAGAAAAAAGAAGTTAATCGTGCATTGTGCATTGACGCAGAGACCTCGTGTAAAAAGTACAGGAGAAATTGGTCAGTTGTCATAATTTGTCACCTTCGTGAACGGACCAGCGAACCTCCACAACCCGCCGAAGCCCATGGACTGCAAGTAATGGGGCTGCTGCTGCGAGCCGTCCTCCAGCGTAATCATGTTCTGAATGATGTTTTGCACGGCATTCAAAATCACTTGGTCATGGCACAGGGAGAGGACATTCGTAATTTTCGCATCCAGCAGAGTGTGACTGTTCAGAAAGAAAACAACGAGTTTACAATTCATCAACAAAGCCCACACGCAGAGAAAAACAGATTGGAGGTTGGCAATAATGTGGGAAAAATCGTACATGACAGGGAAGACTTTGGGGAAGACAACAGACGCTTCGGCGAGGTAATCGTACAAGACCCGCATTTCCGCCTCGTCCGTCGTGTACTTGACGAGTGTGGCGAGCACAGTGAGGAGCAGCGCTTGAGTCTGGATGTCGCTCACGACTTCGGGGTCGAGCAGCACGTTGTTCTCGTTGGAAACACTGGCCCTTTTGCACTCCTCCCCTTCCTGTCGTTCATCCCGATTGAGCAACGACCGGAAACAAAGAAGGCATACTCATTTAGAAAGTCTGATTTGCCAAAGGCTCTCATCATGTCTAGATATGAAGAGTTGTATAGTCAAGTGTGGAGTCTACGTATGAAGCTCAACTCGGCCTTGTTGTGAGTTTTTTCTGTTCCTGTTGTGACTACTGAATAACTGGAGCTGGCTCCAGTTATTCAGTAGTCAATTATGTACGTGTACAATGTAGTGACAGAGAATCTACTCGTCCTTTTCCAAGAATTAATAGAGGAATCATTCGAAGGATATACGTCCACATGACAACTAACATCACGTTATCATGTGTACACTGTGTTATATTCTTCAAATATTTCAACTTTTTATGGAAACATTTGATGAAAATATTACTTCCTCCGAAATCTAGGTGTGCATACATATACGAAGGGAGTTCCAGAATAGTTGAGCCAAACTCAAATGGTTGTAATCCTGACATTACATCCTCAAGACCCGAAAACAGCTACATAAGCTTCTGATGTGGGGGAACCATGCAGAGTTGTAACTCTATAAATTTGGCTCATCTTTGCTGAAAATGCCCTCGTATGATGCAGAACTTCAAAAATCGTCAGAAGGAGCTGACGAGCACGCAAAAGGCGTTGTTGTGAGGCCGAGTATTTAAGCTCTACGAAATTAGAATTAAATACCTCGCAGCCCAACAACTAAAAATGTGTCTTGATGGGAGAGAAATAACAGAATAGATCTCGAATTTCGAACTCAAGAAAATAAAGTTTCATGCGTCATGAGGATCGACACGGAACGCCATGAATGTACTTTTTCTGCAGCATTGTTATCTCGTACAAATTTGACTCGACTCAATTGAAAGAGGACCTCACAATGGAACATTGGACAAATGAGGACTGACAATTGTGAGTGATGACGATGCCAAGGCAACAAACACTATGGGAATCATCTTAAACAGAATGAGGGTGAAGGATTTGAGCAGGTTGTAAAAAACGAGAAGGTGTGGGTCGCAGGCAGTTGAGTGCATGACAAATGTTAGGTAACGGATAACCGTGTGTCGGAAACGAGCAGAGACAGAAAGAGGCTGATAAGAAGAAGTCTCTCCGGTTATCAATCTCTATCAAGGGTAAGGGCGAGAGGGTGACAGGGAAGGAGAAATGATGCACATAGACACATACAAGAGAGAAAGTAAGTGAGAGTGTGACGACACGGAATAATAGGGTTTTTATAATCCTTTAAACGGTTACTTTCTGTACGTCACGAAATGACGTACCCTCTGAGCTTTTTTTTGGTAAAAAAATATATGGTTTAGGGGGAAAACGGAAAACAAAAGAGTGGATAGAAAAGAGTACCTTGGAGTTGTCCTTAGTGGTAGGTACAGAAAAAGATCTCTGAGACTTGAAAAGAGCACGAGCCTGGCTCTATACGGGAAACAAACAGAGAAAAAAGAAGAAACAAGAAGAGGATAAAATATAAATATGGACAAAGAGAACAACATTCCCAAGAGTATTGTCATACAGCAACGACAATTGAGAACAGGTTAAGAATATATATAATATAATGTAGGTATGCATATAGTCTTATGGATGTACAGATACAAATCGGTGGATGAGGCGTAACGAATAAACTGTATGAAACAAAGTCGTTATCGATATACAAAAATAAAAAATTCGCTTCCAAAACTTGATCGCATCACACTATACGAAAAACTTAGCTGGCTTTTTTTTTAGAGCTGGATGATTAAAAAACTTTTTAGTAGTCCAGTGCCATGATATCAGCCAAGTGTAAGATACAATCAGTAAAAAAAACGACGATGTATAATTTAGCTTGATGGAATGAAAGGATACGATTATTGCATTGCACGAATAGAATACTGTCTGACTGTCGGGTTTGTCCATTTGTACAGTCAGACTGAGGAGAAGAGAAAGGAAACAGAAAAAGTGTCGAATCAAAATCTTTCTGATTAGAAACATACAACTGCAAAAGTTGAGAGAGAGCAAGGCAGAGAGAGATGAAGGAGATATACTGGTAAAAAAAATTGATCTCATCATTTGAAGAAGTATGATGATGATAGGTTCAGTTTCAAACTTGGTGAGTTATCTTATAAGGCTGTCTATGATGTGGAACATGATGTGGTAGCAGTAGCAGTGACTAAAAAACTCAATACTCCATTTTTTAGCGTATTCAACGCACAGACTTAACATAACTTAGCATAAATACATAGAGAGAAAGAGAGAAAAAGTGATGAGTATTGTAAAACAAGCAAAACAGTGAGACTCCGTCCTCTACGTATTTAAAGTAGTTGGTCAAAGAGTAATTACAAATGTGGTTCAGACAGAATTAGGAATCAATTTTGACGGCGCTAACTGGTGACGGCATTCTAAAAGTGTGGGGCGGGCGGTAGTGTGTGGCAGCAGTGTGGAGGCAGTCAGTCAGTCAGTGACTGACAATTGCAGAGCAAAACAGGGCTAGCTAACACCGCACGTCGGCGTTCGTTATCAATCAGCACCACCGTCAGACAGGGGGAGGATGAGCATCTTTCCCCAACCAAAAACAATATTATCTCTTTTGCATTTTAGCAACAACAGTCTGGGACAGGACACCACTCAAATTTGAAGCCAACTCGGTTGCTTTTCACCGCGAGTAGAAAGCACAAAAAATTAATATAAGGCTCCAAGAGTTCTGCATCAAATTTTGAAGTCCTGTCACAAACTCAATGGAAAAATTTCTGTCCGTGTAATCTGATTATTTGAACCTAGGCGTCCGTTGCAGTTCATTAAGGAAGAAAGTGAACGAGAGAGAGAGAGAGAGAGAAAGTGGGTCCTTCTTAGTTTTGAAATTATGACTACAACAGTGAGAGATTTCGTTAAAAATTGTTTTTCTGAGAGTATTGAGAGAGCTAAGATGTTCGCTGTGAGCAAGGGAGAAAGTAGTAGAAAGAGTATGTATGGAATGGACATATCAATATTAACTATGTGATGAGATGTCTTTTTTGCGTTTTTTGTTTGTTTTTTTTTGGAACAACTCATCTCACTTTGTGTTCATTCCGGACAGGCATAGATGCTGATCTGTGAGACTTGAAGTCACGTGGACACGACAAATCCAAGCTACGCCAGTTTTTCGCACCGCTCTGTACCTTCATCAGTTTATCATCATCATAATCAACATCATCATCATCAATCTGTTACAAAACAAATATTGTTCAACATATACTGAGTTTACCACCAGTCTGCAATACTTATGCCTCGCTATCAATAATCAGAAACCGAGCCTGAAAGGATACTAGAAAAATTGTTACAGTGAAAACAGTAAGGCAGTCTGAACAAGTCAAAGATGGCAAAAGTAGTGAAAAGAAAGAGAAATTCATGTTGTCAACCTAAAGTTTATGAATTTTCCTCAGCAAAGGAAATCATTATATATCAAGGCGATCATACATATTCATGAACTGAAACATTATTTCTAAGCATTTTTTCAAGTCAGATGTGGTTTCACTCTCGTGGAAGAAAGACGCCGAAGGATGATTTTTCAGTAAACCTGAGCAATCTCTTACTTGCTGTACAGTTGTTTGCTTCCCTTGCTGACGTTGCGCTTGAATGAGGACCGACTGGTCGAGAAGGTCCCACGACTTTTGCCTCCGGTTCGTCGGCGACTTTGGACTCCAGTTCATGTTTTCATTGGAGGACGCCAAGTGTCTTGACATGTGATGTCGAACGTGACATCGGCTCCGTACCTCCTCTGAAACGGAGATGAGCGCGGCGAGGTATGCCACACTCTCTTTGGTCACCTCAAACTTGTCCTTCTTCGTTGGTTTGGCTACAATGCCGAGGAGCATTGTCAGAATGCGATTAGTGCGAGACACTGTGGTGGGAGTTGGATGCCGGAAGCCTTTCAGCAAGTGTCCGACCAGGGCAAAGTGAAAGTTTGCTGCAGAATCAAGCATGTTTTGGTTATTCAGTGGATTAGTAGTTTAACCTACGTATTCATCGTATGTATTAGCGGCTTACTCTTAAATGAAAGGCCAACGGCGTGATCGAGTTGTTTGAAATGCCACTCGAGTGGTTCCCTCGTTGATGTCATAATTTGCTCCAAGCTTTTCGCTTCAAACATGCCCTGCGAGTCGAGTGTGTGGAGATTTTGTTCGAGCAGTGCCAACCCGGAGGCATACAGCGAAACTTCGTCTAGTTGAAGGACAGAGATTGCTACCCAAAACATCATCCGATGGATTGCACTCTCCTGCAAAACAAAAATCATCAAAGTTGCTTACATTGCTCGATTTTCCGAAATCTTTCGCAAACTAGAGTGTCGAGAGAGTTGAACTTACGGGTCTCAGCAAAGGAATTAGTCTTGTTAAGCACATCACAATCGCCTCAATCAGCACAACGTCACTGAAACTCTCCAAAGCCTTCACGAGAATCCTGAGAAGCTGCTTGATGTCTTGATCTTGTATGGACTTGCTGATACAACCGAAAACAATGAGTGCCCTCGGCTGCAGCGCTGGATTGTAGCGGAACGCGAAACTTTTCGACAGTTGAGTCCAACACTGCAGCCAATCACATTCCGGAATGTCCCTCATGCATGCCTAAATCCACAAACAAACGAGCGTCACCAAAATAGCTTTTCTTTTTATTTATTAAAGAAAATTCGCCCTCCCAAAGGCTACTCACGAACCTCCACAATCTCGAGTAACGCGTCAGTAATGACCTCCAAGGATGTCAAGGCTAGTCTTTCTCTGTCCATCGGTGAGTAATGCCCCAACCATCGGTCTCCCGCATGACGATACGAGGATCTGAACGCAGTAACCGCCGCAGACTTCACTTTGCTGATCCCAAACAAAAGGTAAAATTTGGGAAGGGAGAATTCATCCAAGCTCAGACGGAGAACCCTGTGTGTCTCTTCTACAAGGTAAGTAAAAACATTTCAACGTTGTGGATCACCAATCTAATTTAAAGAGAAAACAAACGTTGCGTACCCGCAAACTGTCTGTGGGAAATTGACATTAGGAAGCGTCATTGATAAAAGTTACATACACAACACCTGGAAGAACAGAATGATAGCTCATCCTGTACATGCAATGTGGCTCGTGGTGCTCGAGCCAATCAATGGACAGTCTGTCGCTCATTGGCGGATTTCCTCGGTGGCGTGAGAACAAAGCCTCGTGGATGTCTCA
>JAHZMW010004230.1:0-52710 GCA_027743745.1 Alloscopus bannaensis | reverse complement strand
CTCACTGGAGATTGTTCAGAGCCACCGCAAGCACCCGAGAGAAAGATGGAGTATCACAACGGGAGACGAGCTTCACTGCCGTCGACGGATACGCTAGATTTAGACAAAGAGCTTCAGCAACTCACTCATCAGAGCCGTCAGAGTTGGGTTTGTCGCAAGTGCACGCTCTCGAACTCGCGAGGCGCGGTTTGTGAAGCTTGTGGCACGGCAAAGGGCCCCGAAGGGGTGAGTTGTAGTGTAGTCTGTAAGCCGGCGAGATCGAAACTCAAAAAGAAACCGGAGCGCCCGAGATCAGTGGCCATCACGGAGTACTGGTCGTGTCCAATTTGCACGCTTCAAAACCCTCTTTACCTTCATCACTGTCAGGCTTGTCAATGGGATAAAAACAACGAATACAGGGTATCAAACTTCATTTCCTTCTAAAAATTAATATTATAAATTACTTTTTAATAATATATATTATACATACTGTTGTGTTTTTGTGCAGGGTATGAATGGACACGCGAAAAAGAAATGGTCCTGTACTCGATGTACCTTTAAGAATCCGATGAAGTCTAGCGTTTGCGAGATGTGTCAAGGGAAGCGATCCGAGTCACTTAGTGGGTCCACGTCAATGCCGAAAAGTACTGCTGTCGTGCCAATGAAAAAAGGGACGAAACAGAAGTATCAGGAAATACTCGCGTTCTGTGTGAAGACTGGTGACCCTTTTGTAGACGACTTGTTTCCTCCTGCACCAAAATCCTTGTACTACAATCCAAAAGCGAGCAAAGGAGACTTGGTCACACAATGGCTGAGACCGACAGATATTGTGACGGAACAAGGGAATGAAAATACATCGTGGGTTGTGTTCCGAACTCCTTTGCCCTCTGATATATCTCAAGGTAAAGTGAGAATTATTACCTTCTTTATTAGTCACCCTTAACTAGAAAAAGTAAGCGAACAACTTTTAACTGTGTTTTGTACTTTATTTTGTGCAGGTGTGCTTGGAAATTGTTGGTTATTGAGTGCTCTCGCCGTGATCGCTGAGAGGAAAGAGCTGGTCGAGAAGATTTTGGTTACGAGGGAGATTACGGAGGTGGGGGCGTACATGATTCGACTTTGTAAGGATGGATCGTGGACCACTGTGATTGTCGACGATTTGCTACCTTGTGATAGAAGAAAGCGGCTTGTGTATTCTCAGGTGGGGAAATTATATTGAGCTTTTACTCCGTAGTTTGTAATTGACTTTTTTAACATAATATGCTATTGGGTAAATCAGGCAAAGCGGAAACAACTTTGGGTACCTCTAATTGAAAAAGCTGTTGCCAAGATTCATGGTTGTTACGAAGCGTTGGTATCCGGCCGTGCAATCGAAGGACTTGCAACGCTGACTGGAAATCCTTGTGAAAGCATTCCACTACAGGTACAGGATAGTTCTGGACGACGTTTTGCTAAATATAAACTAGTTGCTGTAATGCTATTCTCATTTTGAGCACAGAGTGGGGCAGATGAGGAGCTCGATCGGGATCTTGTTTGGGCGCAGCTTTTGTCTTGCCACGCGGCTGGATTTCTCATGGGTGCTTCGTGTGGAGGTGGTAACATGAAGGTGGATGAGGATGAGTATCGAGAAAAAGGACTCCGTCCTCGTCACGCTTACTCCGTTCTCAACGTTGATGGCTCCAACGGATTGAGGTTCACGAGAGATCACAGAATAGTTAACTACCAAAGCGTTGCGCTTGTATGAGTACAATGTGTATTGCAGCAAAATTAAAGTATGCTTATATATTTTCTTAGACTTTTACGTTTACGAAATCCTTGGGGTCGCTACAGCTGGAAGGGAGATTGGAGCGATGGGTCCAGTCTGTGGTCGCCTGAACTTCGCGAGAAGCTCATGCCAAAAGGAGCCGACGATGGGGTTTTTTGGATATCTTTTGACGATATGCTTAAGTAAGTTTTACAATAGTGCTTATAGAAACCTTTTGACCTGTTTATCAGTGTTATGCAATACTTTTGTGTGGGATTACAGATACTTCGATTGCATTGATGTTTGCAAAGTTCGCTCCCTTTGGCATGAAAGGAGACTACAGGGAACTCTCCCACCTTCTGCGGACTTGCAGCATTTATCATGTATACTAATCACAGTAATGGAAGCTACTGAAATCGAAATATCATTGTTTCAGGAGGGGCACAGGTAGAGTAACTATTGAACCAGAGAAATTTGATTGCAAAGTATGAACTTTTTGTCTCCTCGAGTGAACACTTTATTGAAACAAAAATTTATTTACTTAAATCCACAGAAACTCTGAAAAGTCTCAGCGTTCCCAACTAGACTTGTGTGTTGTTCTCTTTCGGGGTTTGGAAACTAGTCAGAGTGATTCTCAGAAGCTTGTGCTGGGTCGTCTCGTGGAGCACTCGAAAAGACAAGTTCGTGGTTTTGTGGGTTGTCATAAAATGATCGAACCTGGCTTTTATCTTGCCGTTCCACTAGCTTTTAATCATTGGCATAGTGGTACGTGGACAGGATTGTTCTTCCTTTACGAACTTACTGTTGACAATTGACGAAGTGAATTTAATTTCCAATCGTCCTTGTTGTTTTTAGGAGGGGATTGCATAGGTAATTAGCAATTATAGATCCCTAACGCTTTTTCATGTCATAAAACATGATGTGTGTGTGTTTGTGTGGCTTATTTCATTATCAGAAAACTAATTAAATGTCAATGTGAATTAACTTCTAATCTGTTTTTGAATTCCCTCTCGTAGGCAAGTAATCATAGTTCTAACTCAATTAGAAGGGAGTGGCGGATTTAGCATTGCGCATCGTCTCACTCACCGACCCTCGCTTACCAACGGTCTCCACGACTGGGGCCCCGTCAACGCTGACCACTGGCCGTACATCGGGCCGGATGTCGAGGGCCTCCATGCACCACGTCCAATCTGAGCTCCATGAGAAACAGAAATACTATGATACTGAGTTTTTGTTTCATTGAGCATACTGTTACCTGAGATACATGTACGCGGATGTGTTTAACCACGCGCAACAAACATTATGTCACTTTATAGCCACTGTACGGCAGAGGAATGACGAAATGACTCGAGAATTATAAGACGACGCAGGTAGTAATTAATTATAGTTCGGGGTTGTATACTACAAGCAGGCTAATTGGTAGTGAAAACAAAACTCATTCTCTCCAAAAAAAATGTGTACATACAACAGAATATTGTAGTTGTAGCGTACAACGCCGTAGAAAACGCTTCCATCTCCCTTTGTGTTCCCTTGAGTTCTTGTGTGTCAACTCTAGAGCATTTTAAAAAAATACAATATCTCACAGAGGAAGGAAAAGAGTTTAGGGCTAATCTTGAGCTGAGAGAATGTCTGGACATCTTTTTTTCATTTAGCCTGTTTTCCCTCTAGTGAGAAACCGTTGTGACTCTGATTCAGTTTCCATAAGGCTGAGATAAGGTCGCAGAGAGAAAGGTCCTGTAGAAATGTTCCCCTTTCCCTGTGTGATGAAAACCGGACGTGTTTCTCGTAGATTTTTCTACCATTGTTGCTCAATCCGTCGTAGGAAACCTTGTAAGAGTATTCCCCATGCAAAGTAGTAGTTTTCGAGTCTCTCTACCCGAGGAAAAACGGCAAGTTTTTTCACAACGCAGGTTTATAGTACGTAGTATATGATAGTACTGTCAATCAATTGTTATCCAGCTCCATCCATGTAAAAATCAGAAAACAGGCATCAAGTCTTACAAGAACGTTTCTTTTTTGGAAGGTTAACCTGTCTCCAGATTTTTAGAAAACCAAAATGACCATCAGTCTTTCGACACGAAAAATGCGCGAGTTAAAAAAAGTGAACCATCGTTGAATACATTACTTTTGTTAGGGAACCAAGCTCTGATTCCTCCTATTTGTGGTAGTACATACAACAGAACAGAAGGAAATCAGTAATGGAAATGCACACATTCTCGTTGTTTCAATTCTCCAGTCGATTCGACAAAAAACATTGATATACAATAGAGAGTATATATATATATTATATTATATTGTACCGTTTCACATCATGATATGACCAGTGGAAAACAAAGAAAAAACTTTTGAGGTGATACTGTAAAAAGGATATCCGCGTAGCTCATGAATATAGTTGTAAGATCACTTAATGCAGTTTTTCTCAACTTGGTTTATCAGAGGGAAAAAATCGTTAACTTTTTGTGTTCATTTCAGTCTTACGAAAAAAAAGTTGCGTTCTCACCGATTTGTTTTCATTTTGAGTTAACCGACTCCAGGATTTTTTTTTGCATTAGCATTGCATCAAATAACTGAAAGTACATTGTTTTAAGTATGAAACCAATTGTAAGTACGACTATCATTGATTCTCACAATTATAATATAAGTTTGAAGAGATACACACAATCTCCAGTCTCCTTGAGTAATTTAATCACCAGTATGTTGTGTACTGTAATATGTATGTATATGATGTATTTATTGTTCAAATTGTTTACATCACACTTGTGTTGAGCTTGACTAATCTCAATTAGTTAAGGACAATTACTGTACGTTCTCATAAATTTATATTTGTGCACACCAAAACAGAAAGCTTGTTGACTTGCGTGTTCTCCACAACTGCATTTTTATGTATTACTACATTATATATAGCTCTAGATGTAATATTATTATTATTATATGTTAACGAACTTACAGAGCAGAGTGCAGAGACTACTATGAAATATTACTACGTAATATTATGTTGCAATATAAATTATACATTATATCATTACAATGTAAACTATAACTGGGCCAAGTGTTGACGATTGTTGTCTACTTGGTCGTTTCCCCGTTTTGGTGTTGATTTTTCGTAGTGTTCATCAGTATTTACACGCGTTTTAGTTTAATCTCGGTGTAATTCACAATACCAAATAATCAATCATCATAATCATCATTTCATCTGAATTTTTTACATAATATGTACGGCACAAGAGTAATTTTGTTAAAAACGCTTTACTAAGTTTAAGTTTTATACACATTTATATACGCTCACACAATTTACGCTTTTTAGTTCGACTTGTGACAATTTTTTACTTTGTTTTTGTATCAATCATTTTATGCCCTTGAGTAGCTCACCGTCGAATGTTTTCTCAGTGGTTTTGTTCATACACAAACTTGTCATTTGTCAAATTATACGCTTCAAGAAGTCGTCTCAAAAAGATCGTGAACAACAACAACAACCTTGTACTGCTATATATATCTATACTGTTATATTTATGTGTATCGATCGAGTTCCTGTCATAACCACGTTACAATGCCGATGATATCAACGCAAAGAGGTAGTCAAGTCTCGTTTTGAAGCCTCTCCAAAAAATAGCTGATCATATTGAAGTGTCGCAGTCTTACAAGCAGAAATCCAATATCAACAATTATAGCGTGTGCGAAACTTTCAGCGAAAGTGCTTCCTCAGTTACAACCAATATATAGAGGCAGAGTGTGTTGTAGCAGAGTTTTTATGTATTGGATCGTTTAGAAATTGTTCTTCCTACGCAACTATAATATGTGCAAAAAAAATCTTTAATTGTTATAAATTACGTCCTTTACTAAGAGATCATCTTTCACAGAGCGTGTTGTGAACTTTATGAAATCTCCAAGTGTGTCTCTCTCTTGTTATTTTGTGTTCTGCGGAACAGCATCAATTAACACAAGATGCGATTGAACGGGAGAAAAGAATCATTTTCCCACAAAAATATAAATGCCTGAAAGTGAGTGTTTTGGACGGCAGCTTTAATATTATGTGAACAGTTTAGAGAACTATAATATGTCTGTATGATTACATCATCATTATCATATTGTTGTATCATTAAGTACATATTATATATATTTGTGACTAACAATTAAGACGGAAATAATATTAAATGGGAAAATGATTACTCTATTTATATGAAAAATGTTGACTACCAGAAGTCATAATTTGTCTTGATTTCGTAATTGAGGATTTAACTCTATCAAAACAGTTCGTAGATTCTTTTCTGTCGGTCCTACTTTCTTCGGATTATTTCGACTCTTGAATAGTCATCAGTTTACAGCTTAATCTCTTTCATACTTCCCGATTGAAATCTAGAGTGAAATCTTTCTCTGAAGCATTTCAATTGTTGCGAAGGAAGCACATTATGCAAACAGTGCATGTATTACAAACCATTTAAAACTTAAGAAATTATATGAAGTCGGACTCTAAAAATAATGGGAAAGTGATTCTTTTATTTATATAAAAATGCTCTCAACCAGATGAAAAAATTTGCTTATAAAACAAATGTAATCTCAATCCAAAACATGTTCATGATTTTTTTTTTCGTCGGTTCTAAATTCTTTACGTTATTTCAGCTCTTGAAAAATCATAGTGATCAGTTTTACGCCTTAATCACATTGATGTTTCCCAATTGAAATCCACAAGTTCGACAGTGTCAATCTTTCTGTGAAGCATTGCAACTGATTTGTGAGCGTATTGTAAGTAAAGAAAAAATTCAAACTTTCATTGGTTGGAGCAGTACTGTTTTTTAAGGTTTGCGCTGCATGTGGGAATGTGCGCAAAGCGTAAGCTTCCTATGCAAACTAGTGCATGCAAGCAAAACAAACTGAATCTGAAGCATCACCTTTCTTCCCGAAATGTACTTACTCTATAAAATGTATATATTCCGTGTCAGATTCAAACCATATAGTCATTCAACAGCTTGCTGCCGAGGTGAGCGCATCGCAGTGTTTTTCTTCTAGAAAAAGAGGTGGATTCGTTTTTGGAAATATTTGGCATTTGTAGGTACAGGTTATGTGGTGTAAAGGCATAATATATTTTTTCATGACAAGTTGCGTACCAACAACTCCACATTTCTAAACTCCATATTATCTCTCCCTAAGAGAAAAACAGCGAAGTCTGTATTACGGTGAATGTTTTCAACGTGTCTCATGATGATGAGTGGATGAATGTTGAATAAGAGGATTATATACGAAGCTTGTGTGTGGGTGCGAGCTGTGAATGTACTGCAAAGAAAAGAGATGAAATGTTGACACGAAGCAAATGCAGCGGTTTTTCTACCGTATGGAGAAGCAAAAAAAGTCATACTAAAAATAATATATGAACTATAGCTCTCTTACTCTTTACAGATTTAGTGAGACACACACACGGGAAATGCGCACAACTTGCAAATGAGTTACGGACTCAACTCAAACCATCGTCATAGTCAGCACCAAGGAATGTAGGCTACTGGAAGGGATAGCGGTTGTCCCATTTTCGTCTCGCTGTTTTCCTCTAGTCTGAACTCATCATAAAACGATTCTGGTTTTTCGTGGTGGTATGCTGATCAATTGTTGCTCTATAAGCAAAACAACCTTTCACCATTTCTGCCTCAACTCATGCCGACAGCGACGACGACAACGATCAGCAAAATGTGCGAGAGCGATGATGCTAAAAAAACGCTGCAATGATTATTACGACGCTCTCATCATTTGACAGAGATTATTTGGAATAAAATGAAATACGAGTGCTGCTCAAATGGATACAAACCATCTTTCGCTGGCTTCCTCCATTCCACCCACAACAACACACATTGCCACCTAACACACATATCAATGTGTCGTGCTACCTAAAAACTGAACTTTTTCTTCGTTATACATTTTTCCTCCATCCCACTTTCCTCTCTGTCAATGCAAATAACCGGTTTGCATAATTAGTTGAATGCTGTAATTATTTAATCAGGAGAGACTCAAATCAGCTTTCTGATCAACAAACCCATAATGAGTGCAATGAATGTTCAGTAGGCTTCATATAGGGAAACTGGATAAGTAGATCAAAGTGCCTCGAAAAGTAGTTACCAGTTTTTGTATTATCTTAATTTCAACCTTTTGTGGTCGGTCTTATTACAAACATGTATTACACAAGGAGTTTTATATCAGAGATATTATATATGCGAACATTTTCAGTGAGATGACTTCAGATTGGCGTTTTCCTTTTGTTCTTCATTATCTACAGATAAGAACACGAGTTTAGAGCAAGTGCAAATTTTTCTGCTTTCTTCGTTGCGATACCATCCTTTTTTGCAACGATTGCCGGCCGCATGTTGTGAGACACAGAGATTACGAAGTAAAGGGAGCGCTAGTCGAGAACTTATGATTTTCAGAGGTGTGAAAATCTTTAAAAAAGTGTGTGCCCTCAAAAAAATCATATTCGAACTAAAACATCAGTTTTCGCCGTTTGCATTCTCTTTTTAGAGAGAAAGATGAGAGCTCTACTTAAGACGATCAGTTCAACAGAGCACACATTTCGAAGTGTGACTGAAAAAGCACGCATTCAATTCGAACATTTTGCTCACTTTTCGATATTTGTACTTGCACCACAAGAATATTACCATTATGTCTTGCTCTCACTAAATAAGAAATATTAATAAGCTCTCTGCCTCCGAGCAAGAGAGAAAAGTGTGTAAAGTGCGTTTCGCCTGTTTTTTCGAGCCCGTGAATGTGTAGGACTATGATACCTGAAACACAGAGCCAGTTCTTTCGTATTTCGCCATGAAAAGTATTATGCATAAAAAAGCCTTCGCCAAAATGAGCAAACTCCTTGCAAACACACTTCTTGAACGATGACTATCCACCATCGCCACCACACCATATGTGTAACTGGTATTCCGCAAAGAGTTTTCTCTGTCTCTACAAGCGTGAGTGGAAAAAGAGACCAGTTAAGTCAGAGAGAGCAGTCAACAGCTTTTGACCCCTTAGTCTTGAGACCTTGTTAAAATTTTTCGCCGTGTGGCACGATTTTTTTTAAATTTTAAATTTTACCTGTCTGACTTACATTTTACATCTCCCATATTATATTCGTCGTGCCGAGGAGCTATACATAATATGATATCGACAAGAGATACGAGAAAAAAAGGAAGGCACAGAAGATGGTCTCGTGTGGTCGTATAGAGAAGGTGGTGTGTGGTGGTGGTAGTAAAAAAGTGTATCCTCAATGCAAAAAAAAACTAGTAATACTTTTTCGTCTTCATTGATACAAAAACCACAGGTGTGTCTTTGTCGTCAAGTACGGAGAGCCATGTGGATGTATGTCAAAGGGAAAAGGAGCTTAGCACACACCAGCATCAGGCATCATCACTGCCGATACGCGATATATGCGTTGGCTGACAAAAAAAGGTTTTTTAAAGGAGGGAGGCATATCATCGTCTTGAGTTGCTCATGCATCATCGACATCGTCATCGCGACACAGAGAAAAATGTATTTTTGAGGGCGCTCTGCTCTCTGCACTCAGGGTTGACGCCTCACAAATTTTCGAAGGCTTTTCGGGAGCTGCCCTTCATTTCTTGAGCGAATGTACGCAGGAAAGCGTCATCGATTTCAAACAGGATTATGGGGAGCAAAAGGTGTACATTTTAAGTAGAGGTATAGTGTGCAGTTGGAAATAGGGATCCACTGCACAAAAAATTGAAATGTCAACAAGGGATAGACTTTTTGTGTCCGTCACTGTAAATGAGAACTGTAAAGAAGATTCCGAAAAAAGCGGGAAAGAGTTGTCTTCGGGAACCTTGGCGAGGTGGCATTCCGCTGAAGGGACTATTTCTGAGTTTCACGCGTAGCTTATACAGGAGCCTGCGAAGAAGCATTACATAAATTTTAATGCTCATACTTGTATCGTAAATTTATGATTTCTGTTTCATAAAAACTTGCGCCATGCTTATGCTACGAATAAGCTATGCTATAAGCACATCGTCCACTAAAAGTTTGCTATCTTTCGATTTACTTGTAGCCCACCTTTCGGTAGGCATTCAAAAAATTGCTTAAATTCTCATTATGTGCTCTCCCACACGGTAATCTTTAGTAAAAGGCGAAAGATTAGCACGAATTTGTGGGGAAGCTAGAGATAACTTCTAACACTCCTCACCAACTAATCCACCAATCGCACTCTCATACAACTGAAATGGCCTCTATTTATGCGAGCATTATTCACGCGTTAGTTAATGGTTGCTATGGAAGCAAATTCCATTGTGATGTTCATGTACTATTGGTATACAATTTTTTCATTTGACATATATTAATTAATTATCAGTATGTCGTCTATTGAGCCTTTAAGTTAAATCTCAAATTGGTCTCAAGGGTTTCCAGTGCTTGGGGAATCAAGTGTAGCACTGTAAGATTGAGATGATGCGCTCACAGAAGGGAAACCTGAGAAGAAACACCGTGTTGTCAGTAGCAATGCTGCTTTGTGCTATGCAATATGTGCGTCGGCAAAGGTGTGAGCAATGACCGTGTCTTTTTTTCTCGACAAGGTCGGCAGAAGGAGAGGATCATGTCAACTCATTAATTACTGTCATTTATGGGAAAGCATTAAAATGTCATCAATAATTGTAATGGCTTGCAGCTTGTCACAGTTTCCCTTGGGAGCACTGGCATGGAAGAAACTTGTGTTTGACCGAGAAAGGTGAGATTGAGGAAACTCTTTTAATTCTCTATTCCAAAGAGAAATATGTGAGCTGTAGTGAAAAGGCGATCCAAGATATCTGTTTTAGTAGATCATCGTCCTTTCCTTGCGAATGCGTTGTCATAAAAAAGAGGAGCGAGAGATCCTCTCCTTTTTGACTGTTTTCGTACAGATGCAATATGTGGATCTCGTTCTTCCTTTGCAAAGCCGAGTTTGATGAGAAGATTGCAAAGCAGACTGCAAAACGTCTTTCCCCGTACATGCACACATTTCCCTGTTGTGGGGATGTTCTCTCGACAAGATGTAAGTGAGACTCCCATTCAGTAAAGACCGACACACATTGCCTATGACATAAGTAGTGCTCTTTCGAGCAGCTACATATATACACAAATGTATAGTCATCGTAGATGATGAGGATTTTTTTTGGTTCATATATAAAATACACGTCCACAACCTCCACTCTTTGTAGGATGTATGGCGAATAGAGTCGACACCAATTTTTCTCTGATCTGCAAACAGGAACTATCGAAAAAAAGAACACACAGCGAGTCACTGTGTCGTACTCAAAGAGAGGCTTAACTGCGTGCGTACATGTGTAGGATCCTTCAGTTGAATTAAATGGAGATAAGCCTTTTGGCTCAGGCATAATAATGTGAAGAGGCTCTCGCTAAAAAAAAGTTGGGCTCACACGATGATCAGGATGGTGGTGGCGATGATGATGAGAAAGAGCAACCAACTTCCACATAAACATTCTGTGTTTTTCCCAAACGCACTCATTGCACTCACCGACATGCTTGCAGGAGGATGATGATGATGAGCTTAGAAAACGAGTCGAGTTTCGAGTCGACGAGTGTAGAAATCCACTGAAAAAGTGGCATGCATTTTCCTCGCAGAAAGGAGAACACAAGAATTAAGCAGAGACGCGCTTCGTACCGCAGCAAAGTGTGAGTGTGTGTGTGCCTCTTGTGCGTGAGTGTAATTCTTCTTGCTGCAATTTCTTTCTTTTCGGTTGGCAAACTTTTGAAAAAAAAGTGAAGTTTGTAAGGAAAAAGTGATAAATTCGAGGTTTTTAATCAGTTATGGTTGTGTATGAGAGTGAGTGAGAAATATAGTTGTCGGTGTTTTTTGTTGTGTCCGCGAATTTGGGAAAGTTTTAATTACTCGTGTTAGTGTCCGTTGCGACTACTTTCCCTGGAGAAAATTTTTGAGTGTCAGTGAGTAACTGGTGGAGCCGTGAAATGTGGAGGAGCGTTGGCGACATTGTGGAAAAAGTTGGATCTGCTTTGAGGTAAACTAGTAGAAATCTCTATGTAACATCTTTCGTGCCCGGCGTTTTTAGGGTAAAATAGCACTTATGGGCATGAAAAATTGCCATGAGAATTGTTTTGTTAGTATGAGCCTGGCGAAAAAAAAATTGCCCTGGAGTATGGTTTGATGAGCCAAAAAGCGCGTGCTATATTTTCCAGTGACAACTTGCGCAGTTGGTTTTTACTGTAAATACACTGAAAGTGTTGTGATATTTGTGATGACAAAAGGCCATGAACTTTGCATACACTACATTTACAAATCTGTTGCCTTTTCCGTACCGGTGACAGTGTCCAGAGAGGGAATGCGTGTCTTATCAACAATAATAGGTGTCCTCTTATCATTGTGTATTTGCTACGAGTCGCTTTCCGTGTTGACAAACCTACATTTGTCTCTCTCACGCAATTCCGCCGGCTTTTCCATGTATACTGCGTTTAGGTCGTAGGGACAGGTGCGTATTTTTCTGGTTTTCATATGAGTAACATGAATACTACTAGCAGACGTTATCAACCCGCTTATCGGTGGCGCTCCTGCCGAGTTCGAAGGATTTGTTTTTGTACTGCAAGATAAAGCGCGTTCCACGTGTTACACCGGTGATAAGCGTGTACATTCCATTTTCTACTTGTCATCAAAGTTAACCTGTCTCTTCAAAAAATTTAGAGCCGCTACTTTTCTCTATAAAAATTTTCCTGAATTTCTCAAAGAAAACCGATCAACTTATGACAAACTATTTCCCAGTTGAGAATTCAGACACTTTCTTCTAAAGCCTCGTACATTTAGGTACTGATTCGTACGCAGACAGTCAACGAGACAGCTACAGTATTTATCTGTCAGACATGATGCTGTAAAATATTATGCTGGTCTCTCGCAGAGTGTTATGCTACTTTAAAACTGCTCGAGAAGAGAGTGAGCGAAAAGAGGTCACACATCTTATTTTTCCAAGAATGTCATGTCATGGAAGACACAGTTTATAAATAGCACATAGGTAGAAAAAAGTGCAACGCTCTTTGTGCCGCTCTCCGGTATACCGCAGAGCCGACCGACTTATAAATCGTATACAGGAAGCATAATATATGTATTTTTCCATTTGTTCGCATAGCTTGCAATCATCATTTTAACTGACTTGTTGCACTTTTCTCTAATTTATGTTTGGAATTCTGCGTGTCCTCTAAAAAGAGTCCCTTCAAAAGAGCCCCCAAACTTGTGTGACACATGACATTACGCTCAAAATCAGACACACTTTTCAATACTATAGATACTCAAAGACAAAAACCCTATCAAAAGTATATCACCGAGGAAAGGTGTCGGTTAAGCTGAATATGTAGGCTATTGTGCGAACCACTTGAAAGTGGCAAAAAGTTGAGCATGCCAATCCACACACTCATTTCTTCATAATATTATCCCTCTTTTACTCTCGTATAAGTCAAGTTTTTTAAGTCTCTTTGTTGCCCTGTTTTTCTGGCACACAACAGCCAACATCAGGATATGCTTGTCCACGAATGGTGAAGGTCGAATCCGGTTTCAAGTGTAATACATACACACTTCTTTTACTACTTTACTATTACACATTACACAAAAAAGTAGCAGACACACACACATTATCATCTCTCATCCTCTTTTTTCATCTATAAACACATTAATGTTACACAGAGAGGAGTTGCGAATGTAGTTCATCTTTATATGACTTTGCATATATACTCTCGTTGTGTGTACATGTGTGTATTATATGAACTGAAAAAAAATGGTTAGGTCTTTAACCCCGAGTGACTACTTTGACTCGTTTTTTTTCTCTCTCTCTCATTCTATTCTCTTTAATTCACTCCTACATGTGAAAAAATGTGCACGCACTCCACAATTGTGTGTTTGCATCAGTATTCGGATAAAAAATGTCGAGTGTCATACTCCTTGCTCATCTCATTTCTGCAACAGAGAAATGCACACGAGGGATGTCGTGCAGAGGCAGATACTTTTTTTCATACAGATCCCATTTATACCGCATTTTTGTCTGTAGAGAGCGTAATATTATGTAGTCTGCATATAAAAATATAAATCCGTTCATTCACAGTCGAGTGACACATTCTTTCTCTTTAAAGTCTTGTAATCCCGGACTCTCCTTCAGTTTGGCTTGTTGAATAAAATAAATTTTGAAATACTGTCCGTGTCATAGCTCATTGTTTAGTTTCTACCTGTCAAAAATTAAAGCGGTCAGATAGTTGACAATTTTGTAACAAAGGAGTCCTACTGTCATAGCTTAAAGTTGTCCAATTTTAAATACAAATTTTGTTTCATTTGCATTCACACAAGTTTTTAAAGAGATTACTATCACCTCATAACTGTCCAGTCTGACACAGGACGATGTTCTGGATACTTAATGAATTGGGCTCAAAATGATACTCATTCTTCTTCCACACTCTGAGCTACTTTGAATGACTGTTCCTCTCACATTTGCACACACAAGCAAAAATAATTCATGTTTGTAGTCATCTTAATGATTACATTGGAGCTGTGTACCAGTTGTACAATTACAGAATACCAACACCCCAAAAAAAGTGGCATAATGATCTTTCTCGAGCTCTTCTCCGTCTTGTAATTTCTTTAGAGGAACGCGAAAAAAAATGTGATTATTATGCATTCTCTCTCAAAAATGTTGTGCATAACATACAAAACTGAATGGATACACCAAGTCTCCGCTTCCTTTTCTCAATGTAGTTTTCCGTTTCATCCCAAGTTGTGCATGCAACAACAACAGAGAAAGAACAAAGTTACTAAACCCTTTTCGTAGAGAATTTTATGGAGCAGTCAATGCTCCTTTTTTCTCTTCGCGAACAATGAGTACACACCACGATTATATGATAATGAGGATATGCATACAAACTTCTCTCTCTACCTGCCTCCGCGTTTCTGTGTGCTGTCTACATTAGGGGCATTAGCACATTCGCTCGCTCTCTCGGCGTACACCTTCTCAGGTTCAAAGTCTTTTCTTTTGATGATTGCGAGACTCGCGAAAAAGAAGGATAAAGAAAGGCTTAAATAAGAGGTTCCTTCTTCGTTGAGCTCATATCTACAGCTCCTCTGACTGAGTGACTGACTGGCCCAGTAAAAATGGAGCACTCAGTAAAAAACCATGTTGTGCTACTCATCATCATCGTGTTCACCCTCGTCTTCACTACATTATGCCTCTCACACCGTTGTGGTATTGCACACTTGAAAAATATGTGGATCCTCAAAAACTGTGTGCGAGGTGCTCTCCCTGTTGCATACTATTATATAGCTGCTCAACAAAAGGATGTGGTCGAGTTTTTTACACATTGCGTTTTCGCACGAGAACAATCGCACACTTTGGGCACAGCGGTAGCGTACGTTGTAATGGCAAAGTGCGAAGCCCACCTCTGCACAATTGTGAGTAGACGCACTTTGTTGTGAGTACATGTAATTATTGTGGGAGCGGAGGATTTTCATATTGTTCCTATGATTCGTGCATATTGCATGAAAGAAATGAGCATACCTCAACATCAAAGAGAAGATGAGCTTTGTACAAAAACTTGATTTAAATTGGATCATCATTTATTAGAGTCGAGTATGCACGAGTTCAAGTATGAAAATGATGATTCATAATGCATAAAATATGAAATGGAAAGATGATCAATTATAGAGACCGCATGCAGTGGAGTTGTAAAATGAAGTTTGAGTTAAATTAAAACACATTCAGGTTGTAGTGATACTTTTCATGAGCATACTGTCGATTTTTGGGGGAATACAAAACGTGATGGAATTTTGTGATGACCGTTGTGATGCCTTATGACTTGCAGGTGACAAGAGTGGCCACGTGCCTTGTATGATATTGGATTGGATATTTAAACAAGGGACTGACGATGAGGTCGGAGGTGTGAGGTCACCAGCCTCAATGGTTGACCCTGGATTCTCGTCATGAGCGCGGCTGTGGGAGTTGCAAAAGAGATGGAAGTGCAAATCCAGCATGGGAACGTTGTCGGGGAGCCAGGCTCCGCCCTGTCCCTCGTCACCCGGAACTCGGGCACGTCAGCCACGATTCACGTGATTGGGAGCAGTGGCTCCACTGGAGACGAGTCGAGCGGGGAAGAGCCCACCCCAACGCATACCTCCAATCATCATTACACAGTGCCACCGAAAAAGAATCGACTCAAGGAGCCGAACAATAATAGCTTGGCGGCGGCCACTGTTGTAGCCTCATCGTTGGTGTCGTTGATACGAGGAGCGGCTGTGTCCAGGGATATCATGAACGATGACCAGAGTCAGGACGAGGACGACTCTGGGCCTTCTACCAAGGATGGCGGAGTTTCCACCTCGCTGACGTCAGGAGAGGTGAGTACACATTCAATAAAAGTGTGTCAGCACAGGATTAAAGATATTCACCTCAACTTGTCAGCGAGCCAACATGTACTATGGAAATGTGTTCATTGTTGCAAGCCGCTTTCCTAGAACTTGATCAACGACCTCTTGAAGTTCTAATAAAGTTGTCCATTACTACTCTCCATTCCGTCTGCCAAAGTCGCCATTTTTAGTTTGCATCTTCGTTAGCATTTTTAAGCGTCAGTGAAGCCGTTCCCATATTGGAGAAAGCATCATGGCATTCAATGATTTGATTTATCGCCCGGAGAATTTGCTCCCTTGCCTCTGGAATATCGTGTGTTGCTGTGACAAACTTCGATTGAGAAATCCTTGAAAGAAATCAGAGAAAGGCACTCTTAGTACCATGTTTTTGCATGCATACATTTATCAGATTTTTGTTTCGTCATTTTTTTAGAATTCGGACACGGACATGGGTCCGGATGGTGACGACGGTCCTCTGGGTCTCAACGGGAAGTCAGACGACCCGAGCAAGAAGCTGTTTGAGTGTGACGTGTGCAACATGAAGTTTTCCAACGGGGCCAATATGCGAAGACATCGAATGCGGCACACAGGTGTGAAGCCGTACGAGTGCCGAATCTGCCAGAAAAGGTACCGTTCAGGTCTTACTCTGCCTCACTCAAATGACAACTGACAAAATTGCTGCTCTTTTAGCATTCCCTTCCTTCTCTCTCTTGGCATAATCGCTGCGAAATGGGTAATGGATATTAGTATTTTCTCCGCTATGTTGACACAAGGAGCAGTCGTTTATATGCAGATATTATGGACTCTGTCAAATGTGAGAATAACTCCTTGTCCCTAAAATCAGAACGGAGCGTATTAACCTCGATTCTCCACCAAAAATAAATGCTCGCCTAGAGAATGATGAGTGGCTGCAACCCCAAAAAATTTACAACAGTTTGGCTCAAAATTTTCATAAATTATGCATAGCATCATGCTATTATAGGATGAGTACCTGTACGTGCAATATGATGCAGTGAGGTGGTGGTGCAAATAATTTCTTTGGTTTAACACACTGGACTAAAGTTTTGAATCTGGCCTTTGTGAATATTGTAGTCAAAAAGCGGTACTGATATTTAATGAATTTCGCAATGAATTTGCAGGTTTTTCCGAAAGGACCATCTCGCTGAGCACATGGCCACCCATTCGAAACTATTGCCGTTCCGGTGCCCAATTTGCAACAAAGTATGAGCTACCTTACGTCAAACTCTGTTCATTTTAATGACAGGAAATGATGATTAAATAATTTTTGATGTTCCAAAAATAGGGATTCCAGCGTCAGATTGCAATGCGAGCCCATTTTCAGAATGAACACGTCGGAGGTTCCCACGACATGGTGAAGGCTTGTCCCCTTTGCTCTTACAAAGCTGGTAAGCCCGAGTATAGGGTATTCACACGATATTATTCATAGCTACTCATTATTTGTGACGTAACACTGATTTGTCTTGGTGCGCAGGCTCCATGAAATCTTTGAGGGTGCACTTTTACTCAAGGCACGGGATCGACTTGGACAACCCAATGCCGCACTCGTCGAATCTGCTCTGTTCAAATGGGAGCTCATCATCTGCAGCGTCTCCGAACCCGACTTGCGCCACTTCCAACGGTGGCGAGTACAGCGAGCTGGCTCAAGCGTTGGGATTCGAGGATCGGGAGAAGAGTACTGACTCGTCCTCTATCATTCCGTCCCACTTTCTGGTGCCACAGATTGAGATTTCGTCCAACTCCCCGTATCCACCTCACTTCTCATTCAATGCCGACTCCAGCTACAGTTTTAACCAAGACGACAGATTGGGAGGTAGACTATCGCATTTAAATACAAAACTTCGCGTGTATACCAATTTTTACTATTGCTTCCAACAAACTTTAAAATATCTCGTGAAAATCCAATCCTTCCCTGATATATATTCTGAAAAATTCTTTGTCATTCCGCACAGAAAATTAATTTCTCAGTCACTCTTGATTCAACAGAGCATCAGAGAATTGGCTGCCTTGCATGGATTGAAGTTGACAGAAAAATTTGCATTTTGAAGGAAATGTTTGACGAACACTTCCGTACTTCGATTACATGACGAGGCAGACATTTCATATTCGGAATATAAATTAGTATTAAAGATGCAACCGCACACAGGGAGTGTACCAGCCCCCGAAAAAATAGTGCGTTTTTATAAGCACTGAATATAAATCGGTGAAACGATTACTTAAAATGTTTGTTACCACAAGCGAAATTATGCTAACTGCTTGCGATGAACTTGGATGAGTATGGAAGATTCGGTACATATGCGAGTTTATCATTAAAATGCCATACATACCTGAGTAGGCAGATTAGGCTTGACACTTGATGTTAAGAGTCCCCAGCCACGGCTGAATATATAAATTTGTTTTGTGGATGACAGAATTCATCAAATGATTTGATACATTGACATACGTAATTAGTGAACAACCAAAGACGGCTAATAATTGTTACAATGGTTATGTTGTATTTCTTTGACATCAGGCAACCGAAGCCCATCACCAGTTCAAAACATTTCTCCGCAGTCGGATTCGAGCTCCTCCTCCAACCTGCCATCCAGCACGGATTTGCTCGTCGTGAAGAAGGAGGTGATGGACGAGACTTCGCCAGAATCAAACGGGGAGTCAAAATCCAAGGATTCGTCAGACATGTGCGATGACATTCAGGACATGCCAGAAGACTTGTCGTCCAACAACAGCTCTTGCAGGTACTGACTGCTGTCGTAGTTGAATTGCATATTATGATTCACAATATTCTGTAGTAATACTGACAGCGTAATAATTACCAACAAATTTTTGTGCTTGGCAGACCCCACAGCCCCAAGTGCAGCTCATCCTCGCTTCTCAAGGTGTCACCATTGACATCCCTCTTGCGAGAGGACTGGCGACCCAAGGAAACTTCACAAGGGAGTGGAACCAGCGGCAGCAGTGCGACGACTACTCGGGAGCGGAGTGACTCCAGCTCTGGTCATTCAAGCAATAGCAACTTTCATACACAAGTAATTGTCAAATAGCATTTTTGCCTTCAACCTAATACCACTTTCTTGCAGTTACATGTTTTAAAAATGTTATTACAGGCTTACGACGGGGAAGCAATCTCGTCCTCCAATGGGCCCGAGAATGGAGCTCACTCCATGTACGGTCGTCGTGGGAACACGTTTCCGACCCCACTTCATCAGTGTGTCTACTGCGGAATCATTTTCCCGGACAAGACCCTCTACTTCCTTCACAAAGGGTGCCATTCCGAGTCGAACCCGTGGCGGTGCAACATTTGCGGCGAGTCCTGCTCCAATGTCTACGACTTCAACTCACACTTGCTGAGCAAATCCCACCAATAATTCATCAACACTCCGTGCCTCGCGTTACAAAAGAAAACTTTCAAAGTTTTTAATTATGATCATACAGTTTTTTTAGCTTGATTTATATATTCGTAGAGTTTAAATAGTTGTACTGTTAGAAAATGTCATATTCTAATGCATGGAAACGAACGTGCAAAAAATCTGTTTCCAGGAGGAAGAAGTCTGCCTCCTTGTTATTATAATTACTGCTACATACAATTTATGTATATTTAAATGTTGATACGTTGAGTATGCAATACAAATATTTACGTTACAAGCTTCTTACTCATATTCCTTTTGTATTCGGTGTGCTTCATCACTTACACGCACACACGCACTATTAGCCAATAGCTTCTACAGAAGATTAAATAATAACGACAAGCCATAATATATTGAGTAAACACACTATTGTGTACTAAGAGTTGATACTTGTATATTTTTAGCACGTAACAATTTTGATAATAATGTACTGCCTTCATCAATTTTTACAGTTAATATACTGCCAGTTTTTAACGCAGCAGACATGTACACTATAATAGATATCCAGAAAAAACGTTTCCAAATTTATAAAAAATAGTCATAAGTGAACTTACAACTACGTTTTCGTTGTGTATATAGCTTCAGCTATGATTACAAACTCACTTCAGCTCTTAACCTGACTAACGTTGTTTTTTATGTAGAATTATTGTAGAATACTATTTACTGATTACATTATTGTATTAGCTTACTACTGAAGGAAATACAATTCAGTGCTGCAGACTACTCCATCTTTTCCAATACAACAACTCTGGGGACAAAATATAAAAACTAGAATAGACTTTTCTGTAGGGTTTCATTTATTTTACTCGACACGTCCGTGGGACGTGTCCATGCTAACAGCATTTGACAGAGGTGGATATTTTTATACTAGATGAAGTACACACCGCTGGAACGAGACAGACTTTTTTTTGAAGTGTCAACCGGCTTTTACTACACGACAATCATGGGAAAATGTAGAGACTTTGTGCTATTTAAGGAGAAATACAATGATTACTATTTAGAACAAAGTACAAATTGAACAAGCGCCTCATTTCTTTGCATGTGAAGGCATCAATTAATTTCATAGAGTCCACGTTCCTGGAAATGGGCACTTTTTGCATGAATATTGAGAGCCGGCAATCTTCTCTTCGTGCATAAAACAAAGTATTCTGCTCAAGGTGTTATGTGCATCAAAATGATGATGCAAGGCATGCATGGTGTCATAAGTCTTTCTTATGAGTGCATAAAAAATCTCCACTTACACCATCCATGCAGACACGAGTTGTGAGATGCAATACGCAATGGTCATTGTACACACACGATGGATGCACTTCCAACACGCCAAAATGCAGCGAGTTGAGTGTATGCATTCTATACTATATGTGGGTGCTCTCTAATACTCGTCTGGTGGAGCCAAGTGAATCCGAATTTTGTTTTGTATTTTTGCTTAGATTGTTGATGAAGTTTATTTGTTTGTCTTGCTCGAAATACATTTTTACCATTCTAAAGGCTTTTAATATATTCTCAGCAGTTAACAGAAGAGTTTCAAGATTTTTCTCTAATTAGTTCCAGATATAAGTACAATGAATTGCAAAAGCTCAAAAGAGTCATGGTTATCGCCCGGATTTCGGCGTCGGATGACGAAATTAGCCTCAAAGAAACTAGTGGAAAAACTCGTATTCAAAGTAGCGGTGGCGAAAGGCAAAATGGAGCCGAAAGAGATCAAACAAATTTGCTTCCACTGTTTTCAACTCGAAAGTTTTTGGGCCAATTTGCCAGTGTTAGTTGCCAGCTAAATCACTTTATAGTTTCATCGGTGTCTCATGAAATTCAGAATGTCGAATACATGTATATTCGTATTTAGTAATTAATTATGCATATTTATCTTTTCAGGTGTGACAAGTGTCAAAAGACGTATCACGAGGAGTGCTTTCAAAAAAATCTGGAGGGTAAAAAAGGTTTCGTACGAGTGTGTAGGAAGTGTCGGAAAAATAGAAAAATATTAAGGTAAATATAATTTTTAAGATGTGGGGACGGCACGACAATTTGGTGTGAAAATGTATTAATCATGTCATACTCTGTTTTTCAGGACCAACAGATGGCTGCAGTAATTCCTGAAAACAATCAATGCCACCCGGAGTCTGCTCTGGAGTCAAAGTCTAAAGTTAACATTAAAGAAGACTAGATGGTTATAGCTAAATACTTCCGATAAACATAATATGTTTGAAAAAAATGGGTGAATTTCTTTTAAGTGTATTCTTTTAAAACGTGTCATGGTGTGTAGAAATACGTATATCATTTAACTTTTTTTTATATAAAGAACTATAATAGCAAAAACAGACTCAGTGATGTCTACCAGTCGTGTGTACCTGATGCGAATTCCCAGTCTCATTCAGTTCTTCACAGACCTTCGCCTTGGCGAGTGATCCTCGCTCTCTCTGCGCTCTTCGCTTGCCAACTCATGCTTCTCCACTCAAGCAGCTAGTTTTACATTTCTTAACGAACTCCTCGATCTCTGTGCAAAGTGAATATTTCCATGATTCCTTCGTAAGACATCTGAAAATCCACCTGACTTCAAACTTTTTTTTAGTTGTTCCTTGTCAGTCACTTACACTATTGTCAGTAACAATGGTATAACCAGTTTTCTCAATTTTTTACGGTCGAGTAGTACTGTGAAGAAAACAAACATCTCTTCAATCCCCCGTTTTGCCACACCTCTCTCGTTTCTAAAGAAAGTCACTCTTCATGGATAAAAGCATCAGGTTGTGCAGTGGACAAGGAAGTGAACAGTTTGTTTAAGCGTGAAATCCGGTTGGTGTACTTTCCACCAAAATTTCCTCATCAAAAAACTATTGTCACCCTAAAATTGACAGTTACAGTGACTCTTCCCCTTTAAAAAAATTGAACCGTTTTATACATAGGTTACTAAAGATAGTGAAAGTAACACTTTACCGTGTCTTGTCTAAATCAAAGAAAGTCTTCACTCACATTGTCTTCGTGTACATTATTGTTCTACACTTTTGAAAGAGATACATCCTTTGTTTACCCAACCTATGCAAACAAACAAACAATTTCCGACGGACACATTATATCCCATCTTGTCGCGTCCGTGTCGAGTGCGATTCATTAATTCATTTTTATAGGGATTGATTTTTATAATCATGATAATTAGTGTGTGCTTCTGTGTCGATAGTACTGTGAGGTGCGATTAAATGGAAAATCGTGTGCATTGTCTCTAGTTTTCGAGGAGCACACATCCCTCGTCTTGTTCACAGAGACTTGAACTGAAGGTGAGCACGCATTTATTTTCAGTGTAACTCATACCTAATTTTACTCTTGGTATAATAGAATGATTGATGTTTCTCCCATTTCATACTTGAGCACCATTATAAACATGCGTATCAAAAAAGAAATGACTGTCACCTTTTGAATCACCCTTTTGCACAGAGGCACGCACATTAAATGACACTGAATGTACAGGTGTAAAATATCTTGGCCTCACCTTCTCTCACTCGGTATCCTCAGTTTAAATTGCCAATATATAAAATGTCTATAAAAATGGTTGCGACTCGCGGTGGCTGTGTTGAACAAGTCGTAAAGACAAAGCGTATCTCAAGCTTCTCCAACAAAGAGAAGTCGGAGCTCATTTACATATCTCTGAGAGCACCTATAAAAGTCACACATACTTGAACTCTAATTACATTTTTGATGAACTATTCATCTCAGTGGAAGCTCGCGTATAGACCATTGTTTCTTTTAAATGGGATATCATCACCATCATACACAGTTTGCTTTGAGAACGTCGTCATTTCTTTTTCGGTACAAGTGATCAAACAAAAAAAAAGAAAATCATATCAGGCTATTTTTTTTACTCTCTCGCCATTTTTGTAGTTTCAGTGTGTAGAGAGGGGAAGACAAGGTTGACACTTTAGCCGTCTTCCCATCCGGCACATTAGCATATTCACTTTCAATACGAGAGAGAGGCAGGGATGACATACGATTGGATTATCTTTATTGCTCGAGTTGAGTGAGTGTGTGATTGATAGGAAGACAATATATATTTCTTCGAGATACACTTAACTAATGGCGTGTCAGAGGGAGTCTTCTGTACTACACTCACCACAATAATAGTTGGCAGCAGAAAGAAAGACCTATAAAGTTTGACACTTGTGTCAAGTAGAAAAAAAGTGAGTGGATGTCCCTATGTGTTTGTGTGTGTCATGTCATTTTCAGTGATAATTTGATGACGTGAGTTTTATACTCTGCTCTTGATCACACACATATTTTGATTCTGAAAACGAGAAAATATGGTAATCAAACGTTTCTATAATGAGAGAGAGGAGAGTTTTTCTCTCGAGTAGTTGTCAATCGTGGGTCAAATGTGTGACAATGCGACATTGGTCAACTGTGGCAACGACGATGGATAAGCGTGCCTCGTGATAAGAAGCGGAGCTATTTTGCATGTACAAAGTCCCACACGTAATCAGGGGGAGGGGAACTCTCTGACAAAGTGGTGAGGGTGAACGGTACAAATTTGAGAGAGAGATAAATATAGAGCTAAAACGATAAGACGTCGAGTGACAACGATCACCATGTGAGAAGGAGATGCACAAACCTTGTTCCCTTCAAAAGGGAGAGATGATAATGGGAAAAGTATGTTTGAAAACAAGAATAGTGCACCTACATGAATAAACATGTCTTAAATGGTTGAAGTAACGTATTACATATAGTTTGATATATAAGCACCTCCTCGAACACGTAGGAGACAGTCGTAGGGTTTGTGGATATTTGTTTAAGTGCAATAAAAAGCGAGGCACGAGAGTGATTAAAAGGAGAGGAAATAGTTCGAGTTGTTATTTTCTTCACGAAGAAGAAAAAATGCAAGAAAAAATGTGAGAGCACGCTTGTCAGAGGTCAAAGAGCTTGGTGTGTTTCAACCATTTCTGAGTACATTATTTTGAGGTGCTCTCCACTCTCTGGAAGAGACAAAAGTGATACAAAGAAATAGTACGGACTTGGTGATGTCTTTGGGCGAAACGCGAAAAGGTAAGAAGAAAAACTGGATTGTTCTTGATGACGATGACATAATATTGGTACAGTTCTCCCTCATCATCACGCAGCATCCTTGTCCTTTTGCTACTTGATAATAAAAGTTAGACACAAAAGTGGTATAAAAATATGATGCCAAATTGTGACTCCGAAATCTCAAGCTTGAGAGCGGAATGCAGAATGATGATAATATTACACATTTTTGCCTGGGCTGAGTCAGCGCAAAATGGGTATTCACCCTTTCTCTCTTTCGTCGATCTCGTTTGCGATTTTTTTTTCTCGAGCCAGGAAAATCGTGTGGCATTTTGTAGATACGATTTTTATGTCAGGTCATAATCTCAAAAATGCAAAAACAAACCTGCAACACTACCATCATGGTATGAAGAGCTTCTATCGAAAAATCGAATCATTTTTTATTCCAGCTATACTACAGAAATATGCAAGCTTTGTACGTGTGCAGCTTTTTCTCTTTCTCTATTTTTCATCTCGCTCCTTTTTGTAGTGATATTTTGTTCTCAAAGTACTTTTCATTTTGCTTTCAACTCACGTGTCACACAGCCTATCTCTCTGTCGCTTTTGTTGTTTCCATATTCCCATAATCATCGTGTCGGGATGCAAATATCAGTGTGTCCATTTCCTTGGGCCCTTTCCCATACTTTTTGATAATTTTTGCTATTTCTGTACAAGAAAACTGAAAAAATCCCAGATTTTCTTACTTTCTGTCCACTCCTACTAAATATTTATGTCAAATCAAAGTCGCGTTTGTGTAGCATGGGAAATAGGCATGATACGGAACAAAACGCAGAAAAAATGTGGGTTAATATATTTTATTTGTGGGGGCGATACAAACATGACCTTTCATCTCGCTTTATTTTGATTCCTTAATTGTATTTAAAATTGTTTTAAAATAAATAATATGTGGATGCTCAGAGTGACGCAACAATGGGAAAGCGTGGTCTCACACAGTCTCTCATTTGCACCTTGCTCCAATAATAGGACTTTCTAAAAAGAACACATACTCGATAAGCAATTTGTCGTTGAGTTGTCGGGGCTTATCACGAACAAAACAAAAACAACGAAAAAAATGCCCTGACCGTACGGAGAGCGCTAATTGTTTTTCTAATTGTGAGCAGTACGGTGTCTTTGGCCTTTCCTTGTCACGTTCATTGTTCACTCCTTGTTCTCTAAATTGCAAATGTGTGTAGAGCACACTGGGAACAGAGCTACAAGAGGATGATACGTCGTTGTGAAGATGTTTTCTTAAAAGCAAGTGAAAAAAACTTATATGATGACAATCTGCCTGTATCGATGTCACATAACATTATCTGTTATGTTTTAATCTCCTTGTAAATGTCCATCATCCTTCGAAAAAGACACACGGTTGTTCCGATAGCGAGTGAATGTGAGGGATGTCAGACAAGTGAAATGAAAGGGGTTTATAGCAACTCATTTGTTTTTAGAAGAAACATCCTATTTATTAAATATTGTAAGCTGGTCGTATTACCACATCATTGTTTTGATATTGCCTGCTAAATGCTCACTAATTACTGTGAACGATGTTGCGAAACGTGCCCCTCTTTTTGAATTTGGCGAAGCTCAACACTTCGATAATTACATAAGACTTCGAGGTTTTGGTAAAATTTCCGGTTTTTCTCATTCCGCTGATTGAGAAACTCGCGCATAAATTGTGTCCCTCCACAAGAATTTCTTAATTCGATGATAAGCTGTGGAGGTGCTCAGGATTTTTTGACAATTTGAACACGACTCTTTTTTCCCTGTCATTAACATAAGCAGGCGCAAGGGTGAGATGTGGGTGTGCTCGTGTGTGAATGTTGCCAAGAAAAATTAAAAGTATTTTTTTCCTCGCACATTACTACCAGGACTGTGAAGCGGACTACAATGCTTCCTCAACTTGATTATGAAAGAGTCTCGGAATAATGTGGAATAATAATGAAAAAAGTGGGCAGCCTCAAAAGAAAATGAGTTGAGTTTAAGCAAATTTTTCAAAATATTCATCAAATTTATCTAAGCCATGCGTTGAGTGAGGAAGCCTCATTTTATAACTCAAAGTTTATAATTACTGCCGTGTCTGCCAGGGCCTACTCCTCGATTTTGTCTCACGGTCCCACCCATATTTCCAAAGGAATAATGCCTCTACACTACAACACTATATGAACATTGTTGTTACCCCATTGTCGCTGAAGCAATCCCTCATTTGGCAAACGCAGTCTGTCTTATTAATTATTTTACATTTTTCTTTGCAACACCTTTTGTTTCTCTCTATTCAGTGTGTTGGCAAAGGGACAAGGGTCTCCTAGAGATAATACGGCTTTTCCCGTGTCATACCTCGTCACCTGTATTATTGCCTTGTGCCATTTGTACACCTGCCAATAATTATCGGACGAGTTTGTCTTTTTTACAATTTGAATAACGCACAAACCCATGTTTGTTTTGTCTCATGCAACAGAACTTGCTAAAAGAACTCCAACGCATAAATAATATTATGATGAATGATTGTAAAAAATTGATAGATTGGCGACGAGAGCAGATCAAAGTTGGAGACAACACTTAACAAACAACGAGCTGGGACGATACACGTGTTTGATATCGATTGTATTATATTGGCATGTCAATAAATCTTTCTCGCTTTTGTAACGTTGCTGCGTGATTGTTTCTCTTTTTCTGAAAACGAATGGGCAAGTTCTCTCTAAAAAAAATAACAATATCCACTACCATTTATTCTAACGAAAGTGATTTTCAAAGTTGGAGGATGTGTGCAATTGTTCGTATCGGTAATCATTTATCAATGTACAAAATCACAAAAGATGTTTTCATCCCACAGAGAGACATATGCCAGTTATTAAAGAGAAACGTCAATAAAATGAGCTGCAATGTTTGTTTCTGTATGTGGTCGGCAAATGAGTTTACAATGAATTAATTAGTTGCGCTAATTAAAAAGTTTTTAGTTGAGAAACGTAGTAATACTTGCATAGAGTGATGAGTTCGTTATTTTGCTTGGTGTGTGTGCGACTGTGTGGGTGCGCATGTAAGAGAGATGGTGGTGTTTTACTTAAGAGCATAATTAGGACTAATTAGTACAAAAGAAAATAAGATATACGTTTTTTTCTGTCTATTCTTGATGAAGATGTCTCAACGTGAGTCTTGTATGAAAAAAATCAAAAGAAGACAAAGTCGATAAGAAAGGAAGCATTCACGCAGTTTTTCTTAGCAAATACATGTTTCTCCTCATTTAAGACGCGCATAATCAATTATTTCAATAGTTATAATGTGTGTACTTTATGCAAAATCCACAGAAACGGTCATAACTTTTACAAAATGCAAGTTTTCAGAGAAAAAAAGCACTGACTTTTATTACCATAAAACGGCAGCCAGTTTTAATGAAATGGAAAACACAAAGTGATTACCAGAATTGAGAACGCGCCGCATGAAGCTCCTCTTGTGTGATTACGCGTGAATTTAAACGAGAAAATTGAGTGTGCACCATAACATTACGAGAGTGCTCACAATACTCTCTAATCAAAAGTGTACACATTTCTCAATTTCCGAACTGGGTTCTCTTTAATTACACTTAATCATTTTACATGCACACATTTGCATAGAGAGAGAGAGGAGGGATAATTGTGAATCTTGTAATTGCATTAGAAGCTCTCTTCTCGTTGCTATTTTCATGCAAATGTGCAGGGGAAAAAAGCAATCAATGCGTGTAATTTTAATTAGTCGACAATGCATAAAATCAACGCGCACCACCGACATGCTTTTTGAAAAGCTTTCTGGGTTCAGCGGTGATAATATGGGTGAGTGTAAATGTTTAAAAAAAGAAATTAAGTGATATTGCTCACACGATGTTGTATAGCACACTACGTGAGTAGGAATTGAGAATGGAGTGAAAGAGAGGCAAACTAGAGAATTGGAGCTCGAGTGTCGAAAATAATTTGCATAATTATCATATCACCTCAACGGGAGTAGTTGGTGTTCAAAAGGTTGAGAGTTGATGAGAGAGTGTCGTCCTGTCTTTTTTACCTTAAGGGAAAGGCGAACATGACACATTGATGTCTCTACCATGTGTGAAGATGACGATTTGATGATGTGATACTAGAAAAGCGACAAAGTTCACCTTTCAACAAGAGCTACATGAGCAAACTCTTTTTGTTGTAGTCCCTCTTTTCTCAAATGCAAATTAATTACCCACACATTCAATGTAGCATCATTAATTTATTATGAGCGTTACTCCACTCAACTTATCGAGCGACAAGTGGCACTTCGCTGAGTACGTGTGTGTCCACCCTGTGGGTGGGTACACCAAAGAGACACACACAGAGCATGTTATCAACTCGCAATAAAATTAACCTAAGGTTAATTTGCCACTTAGATTGTCTCCTCAATGTGAAAATAATTACGCTCCAAGCCAATAATTTTCTCCTCAAGTTCCCATCAATGGGGGTAAAAAATGAAATTGATTTGAAATTGTCGCAAAAAAAAACAACAGCAGACACACGGCTGAAATTGCGTTGATTCACTGCAACCTACTATTATGCCTTGCATGTTTTTGATGTGAAGCTACGTCGCACACCTCATTGTCGTCGTGGGTGAGTATTTTGTGTGCGGAGGCATCAATTTTTTTTGCCTCCCTCTATCTCTTTTCCAGATCTCTCACTTTGTGCGTGTCGATTTCATCTTAATGGCTCGCCAAAGGATGTCAAAAGTATATGAAGACATCGAGCACACACACAAGTTGTGAACAAATTGGAGTTAATCGTCGTATATTACGTTGAGAGAGAAGAGTGTCATACGTATTAATAGTAGGCTTTCCTGTGAAGTTGGCGTTCGCACTTGCAATCTCTATACAATCAAACCTCTGTTGTCTCCGTAATTCCCATATTTAAGGCTACATTTTGCAGGGAAACTAGATCTAGTTTAGATGCTTTGAGACATATTGAGATCGCTGTACACGGAATAATGACAGGGAGAGAAGACAGAGGCTAATTTTGATTTTTTTTTCTCCTTCATGTGCCGATCATGTTGATAACATCAAAGTAGCCATTTGTGTAGAAATTGTGACAGCACAACTTTGCGACTTGTTTCGAAAAAACATGTTTCTCGGCAAATTGATTCATCATTTGATTCTGTGAAAAAAATGAAGTCACTGAAGTCTTTCATCCTTGTGTCATTTGCTTGAACTTCGAGAGGAGGACTTGTGATCTATTTTATGTTGATGAGAGTCAGACATTTCTGTAATTGTTTGACCTGCGAGACGCACGAAGCGCAACATGCACACCAAGGCGAGGTACATGCCGCTCCATCGTTTTATGGAGTGTCAGAGGTCATGTTCTCGCCCTCTTCCTAGAACGGCTCGTTTTGCTTCAATTTCTTTTTTTTGCGAGAGGGGCAACACCCAAATCAAAAGAAGAAGGGAATTGACATCAGTGTATGATTAATTATTGCCGATTAATTGCAGGTGTAGAGGACACTCGTATAAAAAACGTACTTCGATGTGTCAATGTATTTCTCACTGACGCACGCACTTCCTCTTCGCATGGTGCGGAGGTGGAGGTCTTACTTCTTTGTCTAGATGAGGCCTAGAGAGTCCCAAAAATCCTCCGGGCGGAGTGCCTGTGCATTTTCTGTTTTGTCCATTGAAAATGGTCAGGTTTGACATGGGACGATGCGAAGAGGTACGAAGAAATTGTCCAACTTTTTGGACGAGAACACATTCCTTCAACTTTTCCAACTTGTTTGTGTCCCTCTTCGAATTATGTGGCTTCATTTGATGGATGACTGTATGCGCTCTTTGCATCGTGACAAAATGGAGAACTCGCAATGACGACGACCGACAATGTGGTAATGCGTTCTCCACAAAATCAAACGGCGTGCTCTCTCACAGAAAAGTGAGAGCAAGTTACTTTATTTGGGAAAATCAAGTCCAACTTCCTACGACATATTTTTTTTTCTTCAGAGTACACACATACATGACGAAAAACACCAAACAAAATCATTTCTCTCCTTTTTCTTCTGACGATGTAACATCGCGCACAACAAACAAGTAAAAAGAAGGAGAGAGAGAGAAAAGGACACAAAGTTGGAGCCAGAAGAGTGAGACCTTTGTTGTCATGTTGTTTGTTTCGTATTTAATCGTCATCCTCATCATCATCATCAATGGCAACAACACAACAACAACCAAATCAAACGATTTACAACTTTTGATCGGAGTACATCCATTTTTTTCCATGGCCCCACGATGTTCACAGGGTACACGCGCATTCGCTGTTTAGTTTTCGTCCAAAAGCGTTGCGCTTATTGAAAAAAAAATGAAACATTCATTTTTTTTGCATGTATGCACACTCACGTGACGGTTTTAAATGTGGCCTTGCATTTTAGACTAGTTATTTTATTAAAATGATATATTTGTAAAGTCCATGCCAACCTGAAATAATGGAGCACATTTTTGTCAGAGTGCCATTGTTTTTCTGCATACAACGTGTGTTGGCTTTTTAGGATTGCGACACTGTGTGTGCTGGCTTGTCAAAACTTGGCGTGTTTGACAAGCGGAAGAAGATAAGCCAGCCTGATATAGGCATAATATTAATGACGCGAAGTGAGGAATGTGGGCTCCATGCAAAAAAAAACGAATACGTAACTGCTAGTTTTAGTCTTATGCAAAAGGAAACCGGAGATTTTTTAACATGGACAAAAAGTTTTGATTCAACTGCAGCTCTGTAAGAGATACTCGTCGCCAGTAGTTTGTCCCGGTAGTTCGCTTCTCCATTTTTGGTCCGAGGGAATACGAATCCTTTAATCACTCATCATCAAGTGTGAAGGAAAGGGTTTGTAGGAGTTGAGAGAGGATCTAGATATCCTTTCCCTGGAATTTAATGCGAGTAAATAGTGGTCGTGGTGTGGATGAGAAGACAATGCAGTTGAGAAAAAATACGAGTTCAACTCCGAGTTTTGAGCGACTCAGCCGGGGGAGAGGAAGTGCCAAAAATGGGGAAATAAATTAAGTAACCTTATCTCTTATCCACGAGAAGAAAAAACTGCTCTCTGCTCTGGTGTAAGACTACATGATCATGATGATGACGTATGGTTAGTATTTGTGTGCGGTTCTCTCCCTTTTAATGGTAGGAAAGCGAGTTTTTTTTTCTCTCGCGTTTTTGGGGCTCTTTTATTTTGATAAGTGTAATAAACGTAATAATGATATATTGTGTAATAACCAGATACTCTCAGGAAGCAAATACAGTGCACGAAGTGAGCTCAAGGAAATTAGTCAAAATGTGTACAGCCTCGGATTCTTAATTATTATACGCTCGTAAATCTCGCACAAGTCGAGCCACACACACAAACACACATTCTGTTTTTACTCCCTTTCGAGGTGGGGGAATTACACATAAATTTTTAAAAATCTTGAGTGTTTTATATGGAGTAGCTATCAGTTTGGTGGTGTCACATAAGCACTACTTGAGTCATTCCGAGTTTTGTCTTTCGCAAAACAAGTGTACATTTTGCATTCGAGAATGGCGAAAAAGGAATTTTAGGAGTCCCTCTTTTGACATACGGTTCTGCGGTTGAATGCTGTGACCATCAAGAAAGCTTTTGGGAATTTGCTAATTAAGCTCAGATATTTTATTTCCTCTTTTCTCGAGGCATTCTCACAATGCCCACAACACAATGTTTGTGTACCAAAAAGTTCACAAAATTGCCCATTTTCCCTGACCATCTTCTCCACATTTTCAACTCCCTTGATGACGCTGCATCCTATTTGCAGCGTAATGTGCATCTTTTTATGAGTTAGCCTCTTGTCTCTGGCTTGCATAATAAATGTCTCCATTACTTTTTCTCACAAAACGAGTCACACATTCTGTGTTTTTTTTGGAAAGAATGTGCACACTCAGAGAAACACGTCTGTGAAAAAGGCACTTAAAAATTTGACTTCTTCATCTTCTTCCTTTTGCGCATGAAAAGTATCACTTTACAAACATCGTGGTATTTTATTACGAGCAATTAGTTTGTCACCTTTGGATAACGCTCGTATAAGGAATGCGACGTTTATAAATGTCATTATTTGTGATCCTGTATTAAATTATATGCGCGTCCCATGTGTCATCAAATCACGCCAAGATGATATGAGAAATCGCCCTTAATGCGTTGGCTACAGTCAAAACTTGTCAAACCAAAAGCTTCCTGCATTGTATGCATTACTCGCTCATATTATTAGCTTCTGTGTGTAAACAAAGCAAATTTTTTAAAAACATTTTTTCCATCGTATCACATATCGAGTGATTTCAATACGCGAAAAGTGATCTGCTTCTTTCATTAAATTTTTATCCCTAGGTGTTTTGCCATTTAGTTTTTTTTCTCAAGTATTTTTCCTCAACCATTCGTCAACAAGTGAAACATGAGAGTCACACTGTAAAAACCTGATTTTTTCTACCATCCTTTATTGCAAACAAGTGTGATTCACTGCGACGGCATTTATTTTCTGCATACCTGTACATCCTCCTACTCACACTTGACACAAAAGAAGCCAGGCCACGCACACACGTATTTATCATTCATCATCAATAACATCATTCATGGGTGAGTTAAGAGCTTATTAATTTTCAGCTACATCATCCTCCCCAGGCGCATCCTTGTTTCTTGACTGCATCGAAATGTATGAATAAAACGGAAAATAGCGACTTTGTATTCTATCTTAGGTTTCGTGTGCGTTATGACACCACCGAGTCGCACATCTCATTTTATAACAAATTTATCTCGCTGTACGCTCCACTGGTTGCTACGATAGGCGATTACCGTTTTTTGTCGGAACTTTGTCAACGACTGCACGCAGGTCATCATCATCACCGTCGTCACATATGACAAAGTGTTCAATTGCTCACACTCTCCGCGAGAGAGCCATCAACTATATATTACTCATAATCATCTTGATAAGTCGCAAAAATATGGAGGCTGTTACACACGGACGACGTTTGTCTTGGGTGCAGTTGTGTGAACGACTGCGTGAACGTCAGATTATCATTTGCGTTTCCGTCTACCTGCTTTTCCGAGTCGTTATAAGAAAAAAATGTGGCTTCAAAGGGCTTTTGTGCGCGACACTTTTATCAAGATCATCGTGATAATCAGCGTTTACAGTAATGTGTTTCATCATCATCACCACCACATAAAGGGGACGATAGTGGTGATGAGGATGATTATGATTGATATGTATATGTGTGTTTTCCAATCAAGTTTTTTTCTTTCAGAACATGAACACTGTTTTTTTGAAATGGATGAGGCTCAAAAACAGAAGGATATGAGTGCTTCCAGATTACAGGGGACACGAAGTGTAAACGACGACGAGTTTGAGGCTGAGTTACTAATGAGGAACGATGTAGTGCTAGATAATTATGCTAATGTTAGGTAACCCATAGGAAAGCAGTGTTTAAACTCTGTTTTTCGATGATGAGGGCATCATCGTCATCATCACCAGGCAATCACACGATGTCGGTAGTAGACAGTTATAATCGTTGTGTCGCTGTGATGCGCAACTCTGAGCACAAGGAGGAAAAATAATTTTATGCTAATTTCAAACTGTACAATGCAAACGCGAATGATCGAAGCAAAGAAAACATATGCAAATTCATTGTCTTATTACAAAGAGTTTCAACCTGTGTTGAGCAATCAAACTGTAGGTGCTCATGTCTGGAAATAATTGCTTGTTAGCCACTCAATGTTGTAAAAAATATTTAAAAACATGAGTTAAAAACACCTCCATGAAATAACCAACAAGGTTGCATTCGCCAAACACAATTGCTGTCAATGTTTTAACGACTCTTGGGTGCAATAAAATGCGGCATGAATTTGATAAATGTAGAAGTGTGCATTGTGATGGTTTGAACAACAAATTAAAAGAATCATTTTATGATTTGTTTCGGCTATCGTTTTACGACTCGTTTTATTACCGCCGCTACACTTTTATTGGTCATCACATTGATTTCCTCATGTCAAACCAATTTGTCATCCATTTTTCATATGACCGCGTCCTGTACGTCATTTTTATGATATGCCCGCTCTGCTGTCGAATCAAGGGAGGAAATTGTTGGAAGGGTGCGGGTGCACAAATATATATTATTCTTATATTTATATTTGTTTTCGCTAGATGTTCCCCATCATCTTCCAAAGTCACGCACCCCTTCGGCATGTAATGCGAAAGGAAGCTCATTTTTTTGAGGGATGAAGGAACCCTTTGCGCAAGGTTTCCTTTTTCTCGGTAGAGAGCATGCGTGGTGCATTTATTAGCTGGAAATGCTCATAACATATGGACGCACCCCGGGGTGCGTCAAGACCAAGTGACCTTGATAATATCGTCTTGGTGCATAACTGTCTTGGTCGTAATCCTCATATTTCATTTTCATCATCATCACCACCACATCCCACCACACACACACACCGTCCGCATTTTACAATGGATGATGTCATCCTTGTTATATGACTGCAGTAAATCAACACTGTGAATAAATTAGATGTCACGTTGTCCAAACAGAAAGACTCTCGAAAGGAGGTTGAAAATCAAGTAAATCGTTTCGCATCGAGGAAGTCACCCCGTTGACTTCACGGATTTATTTTAGTTTGTCGCCGACAACTCGTTCAATCCTTCATGTATGATTACTCATTCGTACGCATATTATAGAGTGAGAAAAAATGACATAATTTTTTTACAATCAAGTAGCTTCCTCTTCATGACACTGCCTTTTGCGTGGACAGCGGAGAGTTAATTAGCTTCTTCTCTTATCTTTCCTTTTTTAATCCCAAAGTGACACATACGAGAGCACGGAAAATGGAGCCTTTGCAAAACACGTTTAGAGAGTTTAAGACTTGAACTGGTTACGCAGAAATATACAACCTTTCTCTCTCGCATTGTTAGTGGAAAAGTAATTGAGACAGTTGCACAAAAGGCGTCTCGCGTTTTCACGTGAACTTTGACAACTAATGTAATAATAATAACTGTATTTCCTTTTGTTTACTTCCCCTCCCTTCTTTTTGCACGCATCCCCTTTGACTCCCTATTTCCCCTTTTATAAATCTGTCAAAGAAACAATTGCGCACTTCTGTCCCACCATCTCTCTCGTATGCAAAGGCTTCTGAAATCGCGAGGAATATATTTATTACTGTGAAACAATTTTCGTACAAAACACTAGACCTGTAATGTGGAGTACAAAAGTAGAGGATGTTCGACGGGATAATAACCGTAGATCAGAGTTTGTTACTTTGGCAAGTCTTTTTTTTTGCAAAATACGTTTTTATCAGTTGTAAAAAAATATATGTAGTGATCGTACGCTCTTGTATTTTTATAGTGAGAAAAAAACATTCTTACAAACTAGAGAGATGATATCTTTAGGGAATTTATATATATATATTTTGTTACGACCCCAATACTCTTGAAGACGAGATGATAATGTATTCCTTGTGTCTATATTTCACCCGTTTTTCACCCACATCGTGGAGCTGTGTGTGGAGAGTGCGTGAACTTTGCAAAGAGGGGCAAACACTTTGACTAATACTTTGACTGAGATATGGTCACCTCATGACCATAATGTAGATAGATACCCGATGCGTGAGCGTGTATCTCTGGGAGTGGAGAAATAAAACTTCTTGTCTGTAGATGTGATGATACCATGATGATGGTGGTGGCGGTGGCTATTTCGTGGGTGGTAAGGGATATGACGGAGGTGGTAGCATAAAAAACGTCTAACATCCGCAACTTTTCTTGCGCTCTCTGCTCGACTACTTCATCATTGATGAAGGAAAGGAAAATATGCTGGAATCTTGGTGTGCTTTATCGGTCTGCTCTCTCTTCGTCACTTTTTTTGTCTGTGGAGCCACACATGGAAAGTTGATTTTTTTTGGCTGAAGTCCTCTTGAGGAAAAGCACTTTGATACACACGCGAATATATAGAGCTGTGCGAGTTTCTTGGTTTTAGTAAAAGTGTAAAAGTCGTTTTTCCTAACATTCCCCTCTCAGTCGTGTCTGTGGAGGTCCTTTTCCTGTGATGGCTCTCAGCTTTCCCAAGAACGTCTTGGCGAAGAGATGTTGAAAGAGAGTCTTGCTCTTGGATGAGCTAATACAATATCTGAAAGCCGTTCCCGTCTCCCTGTCTCGAGTTTAGGGAATGAATTATGGGCATTAATAGCAGACGAGAGTTTTCACACGGCTGTAATACATGATATATAGTCACTACTGTAACTAATTCCATCTTTTATACCAGTGCAAAAAGCCGTTTTGGCAGAAAAAATCCTACTTCTCACACTCATTATATTGAGACAGTAATATGGCTGCTGGAACATTAAGGGGTTCGGTACTAAAGAAGTAATCAACGGAGTGAAATGAGGTGAAATACATTTTTAACTAAAACCAGTCTATTTTGACCATTGCTACTCTATTCATAAAAAAATAATAATCTAGCCACCATCGGCCTCTTTGCATTGAGCAACTAATAAAAATGGGAAAGGTTATCACATCACGGCTTCGTTATCAGTGGTGATTAGCACGACTTTAAAAAAAAATCTGTGTAAAGGTGTTTTTCCTAGCCGCACACTTGGAAGACAAATTTTTCTACAGTTGCAAAGACAATTTCTTTTACACCGCAACAAATTGAGTCGATTAGCACTCAAGTCATTACTCAAAGTTTATCGTGGCACACTATAACTTATCCGTGTTGATAAGACTTTTCTCTCTGTAGTTCTTTCAAAAAAAATAGTTGCCAATTTAGACGAGTATGTTTTTATACGCTTTTAATGTTTCTTATCTTCTTTGCGAAAACTTGGATAAGGAACACACACACACCGATTTTTCTCTCGGCATCATCATGTGAACATGAGAACAGGTATATGAAGTACTGCTGTGCATCAACCCTTTTGCGGCTTTCAAAGACGGGGAGAGAAAAATTGACGATAATGTTTTCCTTCTTTTGCCTAATCATATAATAGACTAATAATCCTTGTGTGAAACACACTTTTCCTCGTATCTCCTCCTTCTACACCATTTCGACTTGCGTACATCGTCTTACCACTGTAATATTATGATGATGATGCGTTAATCTATATGGAGTCATGTTATCATATCACGTAATAATAATATTCATCTCTCTCTCTCACTCATTGAACATTTTTATGTCTTCCTTCCATATTGCTAGCTTCCCCAATAATCCGTCTTCTCTCTACGATTTTCACCCTGACTCATGTATAAAACTGAAATGCGGGTGGTTAACCAGAAAAAAGTAGTACCGACGTCGGATTATGTGCTTTCTCTCCCATCCTCATCTACCAATGGCGGTCTCATAGAGAAAGCAGGAGGAAAACGTAGAAATTATTGTAGCAAATGATAATACGCCCGTTTAACCAAAAGGAACGTGAGAGCGGCTTTATGGAAAATATCAGAGGGATAAGAGCACACCACTTGCATTTAATTTCGTCCAGACACAATACTACAGAATCGAATAGATGAAAAGCTGAAATGGTTACTCTTCTGCTTGAGAAACTTCGAAAGAAAGGGGATCTCCCTATTGTCTGAACAATCGGAGTGATATTGAAGAGAGAAAACATTATTTTCATACTTTCTCAAACATAGATACATAATTCCATGGAATGCGGGTGCGGTAGAGTCTTCCCACAGTTAACTTTCCTTTCGCCTTTTATGAAAGAAGAAAATAAGAATTATGCAAAGTAGCCATGTGATTTTTTCCCCAAAAACTTTTCCCTTTTCTTTTTCTCCCTGTTCAAATCTAGTATAAGTAGTTGGGCGGAAAGGTAGAAAGATTTTTTTTCAGTAGGGAGTCGGGTTCTTTGGACGAAGAAGTTGTTCCTCGGAGAACAGACACGTATTTAATGGGAGGAACACGCACACACCCACACTTGAGAAACTAAAGGGCTTTAACCAGTGGAATTATTTTCAGAGAAAATCTGGAAGACGGGGGCTTTACCCTGAGAAAGATTTGTATGTCATCCGTTGAATAGAAAGGATAAACTTATTTTCTACAGAGTGAGACGAGTGCGAAAAGTGTAATTGAATCCTGTTTTTAACGGGAGAGAAATTTATAACTTTATTTAATTTGCCAGGTTTTTTCAAAAACAAAGTGAGGGCCCCTCTCTTGCTCCTGTATGGAGGATGGCTATCTAATTAGTGTAGGCACAAGAACCATTGAAAAATTCCCCGGTAAAAAGTGTGGGTTCATGCTTTTGTTGCATTATTATAGTTAAACTGAGCGGGGCCGGCGACGTTGTGGAAGTTGCAGCTAGTATAATCTATGCGATTGTGTTATGCGGTTTTTTTACATGGAAACTTTTTTATGTCTTTCAGGCTACTCTCATTTGAACCGACTTTTCAAAATGGAGTTCAACGCGGAAGGATGGACGATGAATTTCGAGGCGGAAATGAGCCCATCATGTAGGTATAGTGTGTAGCTCACTTTTATGGATTTAACTTGCATAATTTGTGATTTTTTTATTTTATGCATATCTCTCTCTATTCTCATGATTTCCCACGTGTCACTCTGGAAATACGTTTATAAACTTTTTCTTTCTTTCGTAACCTTCGAATTTTACACAGTGAATAGATCGGGTGGTTTCGCATTTACTGCCCGAAAAATGTTTTGTTCCTTTGCTCACGTTTTACAAATTTTCTTAAGTACTTTCTAATTTTAACAAAAAAACTCTCAAAATTGGAGGCAGTTACACAGTTCTCACGCGTGGGCGTAATTGTATTTTTTTGCATCAGTCATTTAGAATTCCGCGAATTTTAACCTTTTTCCCAAACTCCTCACAAAGTCTTTGCCCATCTCATTTTTTTCATCAAATGAAATCACCCGGAACAAACAGTATTTTCATTGCGTATTATATCCGTGGACACATCAGAGTGAAAGTTGTTCCTTCCTGTACTCACGTGAGGTGCGAATAAGTGGGTAATTTTCGTTTAAAAAGGGGCTTCACGAGCGGAAAGATGACACCCAAAAAATTGTTGTCACTAAAGTGTTTAAGACAACGACAAGGATTTCATTTGTGCCTCCAGCCCTCTCCCGAGCTTTTCCCATTTCGTGGAGTAAGCCTCTTTCTTGTTTCTATTTCAAGAGGTCATTTGTGTGAGAATCACGAACTTTCTCTCTCATTCTTCCCATCAGTTCACGCCACATCAGCTCTCCTCTTTAACACGATGAGAGTGTGGTTTTTGATTGTGTGATGATGATGATGACGACGATGGTGATGTTGATGATGCTCCTTTTGTTCAGCTTTCTCTATTCCTTTTTTTTCTTGCACATTGCAACTCACTACTTATACACACGCAACGCACACAATAGACATGTACATGTGTGAGTGTTTGCCTTGTCTTCCTCCTTTCATGGAAACGGAAGTGGAAATGGGGCCAACAAAGAGAGTTGAGAGGATGGGAAATAGTGCAAAAATTGATATGGCAACACTCTCCTCTTCCCACACACTCCGCTTTGTTCGGAAGCGTGTGTTTTCAATGTTCCTCCACTTCGATGTGTGGAGACTATTTAGTTTTGGAGAGCGAGAGGAGCTGATATTAAAAAAGTGTTGGGACGTGGAGCTCATCTCATTTACTCTGTAAAAGGCAATATGGAGGGCATCGTGAGGGAAAGCTTCGCAGAATGCAGAGTGAGGAGCCGTTACTCGAGCTAATTTCTCTTGGAGATGTCCTCGTTGAAAGATTGTTTCCCTTGGAGCAAACAAACTCGTGCAAAAAATCCCCCAGTTTTCTCCAGAAAAACACACTTCCAGAGATGCGGGAAAGTGGGAGAGAAATCGACCACTTTTTTTAAACAGTGAGTGGCACACTCCAATTTTAAGTGAGCAGTTTAATTTGACAAGTGGAGGAAAATCCTCTGCGTGTGTGTCTCCCAAGCACTTCCATTTCCAATGCTGAGTTGTACTGAGTTTTTTTACTACTTTCCTTTTCCAGGTCGTCATGGTAAAAAAAGGTTGAGAAAGAGAAAATGCGTTTGTCTACCGAAGTGTATAGCTTTGTGGATGGAGCCTATCAATTTGAGCTCTCATCTTCTCTGAGCTTCCCTTTTCACAGGCATCTGATTGTGGGAGATTAACAAGATCATCTTTTTTCATGGCACACTTGTCCTTCCTCTGGTGCGTGCAATTGGGCCGGAGCTTATAATCCACAACTTGTGTTACCAATATTTCCCCCAATTTTTTCTCATTTTCGTATTCCTTTCACCACTCCACTTTCTCTTCTTTTCCACTGACTCGCTCTCGCTTTCTTCGTTGGTTCTCGCATGGGCTCCCAGGAAAGGAGTGAAACAGAGCTGAAATAAGAAGAACAGCTTCGAGTTCGAGAGCTGCACATAAACAGAGATGGTTTTTGTGTAACAAATCTACGGGGGCCGAAGGCTACTTATTTCGTCTGTGTGTGAGGAATGACAGAGAAAAATATATGAAACGAATTCGTTACACCCTCGTTACTCCACTGTGGTGAGAACCGAGTGGAAGGAGAGCTTACAAAAATTTTGTGTGGCAAGAGAGCAAAGTTCGTTCCACTCAAGTCACTAAAAACGGAGGCTAAAAAGAGAGATCGAGTCTCATTTGTGAAAGCTTTTTTTTTCACCACCTTGTGTGTGTCTCTCTTGGTGTGTGCCAGTTTATGTTGACTTTCTGGTTAAATAATACAGTTCTCCACTGGTGCAATGTACCTTGGTATTATCCTCATCCTCCTTTTTCCTCCCTTTTCACCTCCTTTCCTCAAACTTCAAAAGCGGATAGAGAAAGCCATATGTTTGTGGAGCTTGGAGGGAATATGTATAAAAAACCGATATGATGATGAGGTTTGTCATGTCAGGTGTGTGTGTATCATATCTGAAAGGAGAAGCGCATGGTGTGATGACAAAAAGAGGGAGAAGTTTTACACGAGTTTTCCCCCCTCCAAAGTTTCTCAAGTTTGGTTTCGGATGCTTAATTTAATAGTGGACGCCATACTTTGTGTCACTCACATACCTTTCCATATGCTCAACAATTCGCAACCTGATTTCCTCTTCACTGCCATATGGATACGATACCTCCAGCCCCTTTGTCGCGCTCTCGCGTTTCTTTCCCACTTTTCTCCCTCCATTCTTCCGCGAATGAGGCCAAGTCTTTTGTGATTTTCTTCATCGACATAATGATTTTCTTTTGGCAGTGATGACGATCATGACGATGATGGTCGTGGTGGTGAATGTGTGGAAAGTTTTTATTTTTGTCTTCAAGTAAATTAATGGATTGAGCCCACTTTCCCCTCTTGTTTTTGTGTGCTTCCCTCTCGCTAAAAATAGTTGTGCAAAGTTGACTTTTCCTAAGTGGATTGCGGCTAGTGTTGTTTGCGTCGTGGTTAGAGAGAGAAATACTCTTTAAATGTGACTCTCCGAGTCGGAGTGAGCCATTTTGTGACCGAGAATGAGGGAGTGAAGCAAAGAGAGGAACAGAATGGAGATGCGAAAAACAAAAAAAAAATTTATAAAAGTTGTCTAAAAAGAAAATTATTTCTCTTTGTTCAGCGAGAAGGATGATGGATGCTTAATGTATACAGAAGGAGAGAACTATGTGACGAAATTTTTTTTGCGGAGTATACGCAGGAAGAAAAGAGGTAATGATGTGTAAACTTTGAGGCATTTCACTGGCTTCCACCAAAATATCCCGGTTTCAAATGTGGGTTAGCGACACTCATTTCATTCCTCTGCATTTTTAATCCAACTGAGAAAAAAAGTTATTAATTGAAGAATGATGGAATGAGAAGAGAAAGGGAATCTCACTCTCTTCCCACTTGCTTCACAAAAAGTTTCCTTAAAAAACGTCTCTTCAGGGCAATTTGAGATGTTGGGACGGATTTGAGACAAAGTTTGAGAGTCACAACTTGTTGACATGTAAAATGTGTTTCATTATCGTCTTGTCGACTTTTTACTTTTCAGAAGAAATATACTTTTACATTTTTTCTTGTTCTTATCATCCTTTTTCATCTCCATCACCATATTTTTTTCTACCAGCTCCTCTGCACATTTTTTTTGCTTTCCCCGTTTCTTGGCAGAGACAACCATTTTTTATCTTCTGGTGTTGTTATTTTTGGTTTCTGTTTCTCTCACCTCAGGAGCTTTGTTGGACGAAACTCAATCTACATGCCAAAATTTCGTGGTGATAAATACAAACATTCTCTTTCTGCCTTCCTCTAGTCTTCGTTGTATTGTCCAGTCCTTTTATACAATTCGTATAAACGTTTTGAGAGAGACTAGTAATTTCCTGTTCCCATTTGTTTTCCTTCATCTCATAATATCTACATCTTCTTAAAAGCTCATATTACGCTCATCATTCCGATCCAGTTGTCCACTGGAATGGCTTTACAGCCCAGCTGTACCACACGAAAATATGAGCCTCATTCCTTTGTCGTCAACTCGAAAACGAGCCTTTTTTTCAACACAAACTCTGAGCCGGTGGGAATCCAAAAGAAAGTACATATGTTTTTTTTTCACTCTTCGCTTTTCGGTAGTTCTCCACTTTCTTCCCTGCTGTGGAGATGATGACCCGTGAGACGTGGCAGGGCATGTCTTCGTATTTCTCTCTCGTTTCAGAGAACAATTGGAAAAGCGAAGACGAAAAATGTGGTATTTTTCCTCTCTCTCTTCTCGCGTTCCATGTCAGTTTCACTTCATTCGAGTCAAGGCTGACAAGACATTTTCGCAAAACAAGACATCACATCTCAAGAGAAAGAGATGAATAAACGCTTCGATCTAAGTTTATAGACGTTATCTCCCTCTTTTGAAGCATTCTCTTCTCTCAGTGCAAAACGAAGGGATTGCAAGCACACTGGTCAATGTTTGGTGTGCAAATAGTGTTTGACTTCGAGAAGAGAAAAAGCACTAGGTACACCTAGTGACTACCTATATAAGCTTATCGTGGTGTCGGACAATAAAGATATATGCGTTTGTATCATCGGTGTGGAAAAAGGTGTGTCGGCCTGTGCAAATCTTATAAAAGATTAAAAAGCCAACTTTTATTTCTCACACCCATAAACACACAGAAACACGTAGGCTCTCTCGTTTTTTTTATCAAGTTCACACATGTACAGAGGAGTCCTAGTGCTCAAGCTTGATTTCTAAACTCTCTAAGCTAATTAGGTGAGATGGGCTGAGGAAAGTTTCTCTCTGTTTAGTATACGGATTTGTACCTTTTCACATTCACTTCATTCCAGAGAGGATCGATCCACAGTCATACCCCACACGTAGATGAAATGACTCCAAAACTTTTCGTTTTATTGGAGTCAAGTTTTTTTTTCGCCGGGAGGATACTTGACTGTTGAAACACGAAGAAAATTTAATGCACTAATCTGTCTGCTCCACTTTTTCCAGTGGAAAACCACGCGAAAAAAGATGCAGGCTGACAAAGCTTGTGTTGCGAACAAGCAAAAATTTTCCGGCCCACTTGAGAAAACAAGTTTGAAACAGGGTACAAATGTGGTGTTTTGGTGTGAACAAGAAAGAGTATGACTCACATGAGAATTTTTTAAGATGTTTTCTCTTTATTCCGAAACACCGAAACATTTTAGGAGTCGGATAGAAGGGAAGATCATTCAAAATGGATATTTATGAGAGGCTTTTTACACAAGGCCACTTTCTCGAAGACTTGACACAAAAATTTAATGCTTTTGGATAGGAGTCAAAGTCTAAGTAGCCAATAAAAGGGAATGGTTGTTGGGTCGTGAATATTAGAGCGTATGTGCTTTCATAAGCTTTAAAAAATTACGTAATCAAACCATCCCTTTTACGAACGATTATAAAAAACTGGTATTTAAAGTGAGGAGGAAAGGCTAAAAAATTCTTATTCCAGGCGACATTGCTTTGCTGTAAAGTTGATCGGTTTGGAAGTTTAAAATATTTTATGTTCTCGGCTCTCCATTCCAAAAAGAACTCATAGCCTCATTCCATTCTATCCTCTCTGTCAACCTTTCTACAAAGTTTAAAGAGCAGAGACTTTTTTTCTCACGATCCATTCCAATGCGTCGTCATAGAAGCACGAGTTATTTTTTTCTGTGAGAGAGAAAGATTTTCATGTCTCAATGGGTAAATAGAATATCCTCTGGAGAGAAAAAATGGGGCTACTAATTTTCTTTTTTCTCTCTCTCCTGAATTACACAGTTAATAACACGTATTATCCTCTATAACTCGAGGCATAATCAGTTCCTTTGATATCACAAGCATCTCTCAATATACATGTTCCTTATCCAACACGCTTTTTTCCTGAATCAAAAAAGAATATGAATGTTTTCCTTTTTCTCTTTCGGCTTCTTTTCTTTCATGATAGTTCGTTATTTGACTGTGAGCTGAAGGGAGAAGTGTAGAGAGATTACGTATTACATGAGTTGTATTGAAGTAGTTTTTTCTCACGACGCCGCACCACTGAGAGGGACAAGATGTGTACAAAAATGTATGGTCTCACTCTAGGGACTCCTTTTCGGGGTGGACGTCAACACGATTAAACTTGTTCTCACAGTGGGACACAATAATTTATATGCCATGTCCACACAGCTTTGTACAGAAGCATGGAATATGGAGAATCTCGACAGTCATATAAAAATCACTCTTAAATCCAGCATTATATCCTAGCCGAGGGAATAGTAAGTCTTGAAGAAAATTTTCTCTGTAAGTCTTTAACCCTTTTGACATCGTTGTGTACAACGCTAAAAACTTTATTAAGCTGGTAAGCATTTTCATGGTAATCACCATCACGATATGATGCTAATGATGAAGGTAGCAACTTCCCTCAGTGGCAAACAAACAAACTCAAATGTACGACGAGGGTGGGCTCATAATTTTCTCGGGAGAGAACGAAATTGAAATTTATGTAGCTCAACATTTTTTTCTCCTGTAATCCTCTTACATTTTTCTGGCAACGAGGAAAGCATGGCGATCTTGATGTTTAGCCTCGATTATTGCACAATGTGAATTTAAAAGGGTTCCAGAAACCAAAGCTCGTAAAATTTTGAATCGCCCTTGTCCCTTTTAGGCACTCTCAGCCTTTTCCGCATTTTGTAACGAATACAAATTTCCTGGTTTATCCCACTGCACAAAATCAAGATGGGTTTTGTGTTTAAAAAAGAAGGGAGTTCAAAACTATTTTTGTGCAATTTGCAAAGAAAAAAGTTCCATCACAACTTCGTCACTAAAAGTTTCCCCACCAATTTCTGTTTCGATTATGAAAGTTTGGTGTAGGAAAAAAATGCAATTTTCAAAGAACTGTATTGTTCTTTTGTATGCAAAGTGCCGTCTTCTCCGTTCTCGGCGTTGTTCTGCTAAAAAAAAATTCCGTCATCCTACGCTCGTTGCCCAGCTCCATTTTCATATTTGGGGATGAAATGTCTGTGAAATGAGAATGAATGACTTTTGGACAAATCAGGCTGGCACTGCAGTTTTGCATTCTTTCGCTCTGCATTTGTCATTTTTCCTCTCGTCATCTTCACCGCCATCATCATCATCCTTCATTTTCTTCATTTTTTCTCCTTATTTCACACGAACACACAAGAGCTACAACAGGCATGCGAAAAAGGATTTTTTTGAGGATCTCATTATGGACATAATTTTCTCCTCGTCTTTTACACTCTCTTATATACACATTTTTCAACAACAACCTTCTCCTCCTGCTGTTTTCTTATTGAGCAAATTTCGTGTAATGTTATGTATATACGCTCATTTTCCGTGGAAAAATTCCTATTTAATGAGATTGTTAAAGTTAATGCAGCACACTCATCGAATCGTTTTTTTCTCCATTGTTTCATTTTTCCCTTTTGAGAAAAAAGGAGCACGGCATGAGGTACCTCTTTAAAAGTCTCGGATTTTCTTTTGCAGACCTCTTCCATTGGACATTTTTATTACGCTGAGGTATACCATTAGAGCCTTTCAAAAATTGTGTTCTCACACAACTTCTCTCGTGTATGAGTCAAGTTATCCACGTTGTGATACGATATGTATTTTTTCTCCATCAGGGAACTTTTGAAGGAACCCATCGATTTCACATTTGTCTCTCACGGGGTTGTTGTGGTCGACAAACGAGTATTTTCCATCAAACATATAAGCAAACACGTTTTGTTGAGAATCGTAACGTATTTCAGAGATTTTGTGCCTCCATCATATTTTCTCCACGAAATCCTGGTTCATTAACATTGTTTAAAGGAGGCGAGGATTGTTTATTACAACTCTTCCTAAAGAGTATCGAATTTTCCTTCCCACTTCTCTCCAACTATTGAGCAAACAAGTATTGACAAAATGCAGGTGCAAACATCCAAACAACTCTGGAAGTAAAACTGTGGGCGATCATGATGCTATTTGGCGTACCCCATGAAAAATGTTACGACAAGAAAATACTACTATTTAGTCGCTCATTTTTAAACTTGTGCGCATTTCACATTGTACTCTGCGTTGGTAGGCGTACGTGGAGCGGAATAATCGTATATTTTTTATTATTAATTTTCAACGTTTTTATGAAGCTTCAAAGACCTCTTTAATAAAAAATATGCATATGCACACACTATTTACGATGCATCCACACACACACGTGTACATGCGTATATTTGTGCGTACTACGCGTTCGTTTGTCCACAACATTTATTATTTTTTGTTTAAAGACGAGATCCAGCAGGATTTACGGTGATGTGAGAAGCCGATGATGCGAGTCTCGCAAAGTCATAAAAATTTGTATTCATCCTTCCACACTCTGTGGATATTCATTTGAGCTACATGTCTATTTGTCAAAGAGAGAGACAGAGAAAAGACCAACGTATGAATTATGAATGAGTGTGTGTGGATACTACGAACGGAAGAGAGGCGTGCTTGTAAAGTGATGATTTTTTTTAGCATTTTCCTTGAATCAAAAATTGACTTTTCTACAACATATTATGCGTGCGCGTGTGTCTGAGACAGTAATAAAATCAAGTGAGATATTTTTTCCGTAAAAGTGACACGCGGTAGGAGAAAAAGCAGCTTAAAGAAAAACGCTTTCCGCCGTCTGCAGTCAAGTAGAGAAAACAGGGGTAACGACGACGTCAACTTCATTTTCGGAAATTAGCTTATCTCAGTCCCGTCATCTTTCGATGGATGTCACGTGTAGTTGCTGAACGGGTGAATGCAATTTCCTCAGACTATGAGACCGTCTAATATCATGTTCCACAGACAAAAATCAAAGATCCGCTTCTCCCATCAAGCAAAAAGAGTGTATCTCTTTCTTCATCGTCTCAGACGGAACTCGTCAAAGTCCCTCAACTTTATGAGTCCCTATAAAAAGAAATCCCTCGCAGATGAAGTATGGATGCACGCAACGCGAAAATGCGTTCGTATCACAAAGCACGTCCGAAATGAGTGAGTGGAATCCTCAAAAACTTTTTGCGTTCAATCTACTTTTTTCCTCTTTCCATATCTGTTGTATTTACAAAACCTCTGTCTTGTTTTTTTATATTGTCACAACTGCAGAAATAGTTTTTGTTTTGTTAATTAACAAAAAACATTTTCCATTAGCGAAAAAGCAAATCCCGTTGGCTCTCTCCATATTAACTGTCTCTCGAGAAGACGACTTTCAATTAAAAAATACATAACGGACAGAATATGTGATGTATGATTTTTGCCATGCATTTTCCCCTCAGTCCTTTTGTTCATTTCGCAGCGACAACCAAGGGCAGCAGAAAGGATCTATTTTTCCCCGGATTACACATCACACAATGAAATGCATTCAAAGATTTCGGAACCGGTAGTGTTGTCCTGTTGGCGAGGCAGCTTTCAAAATAAACTCGAAACACGCTGATTTCGTAAATAAATAAGTAGCAAGAATATATCCAGCTGGTTTTCTTTTGTTTTTTTAGCATATAACACGTCCAGAAGCATTTTGTGATATACCAGGTTGGAAAAAATGATACGTTTTCATTACGAAATTAGGGGCAGGCAAGGTTTTTACATGCGTGCTCACGATTCCTTTTTGTTTGATATTTGATACTGACTCTCCTCCTCCCAACGATTTTCTTGTGGCTTCCGTGTGAGCCTGGATGACACAAGATAAAATGAAGGCGAGTGGTTTAAAGAACGAATGTTTTGACGGAGACATTTACGTCTCGCAAGCGAGAGATATTCTTCTCAATGCAAGAAGTCGTTCGCCCTCTTCTCTCTAAGGCAGCTCACTCGAGGCAGTAATATAATGAGGTGGTTCAATCTGTTTCAAGTTACACATCCGAGACTCGAGTAAGGTACACGCTGGAGGACGATTGAACAAACGGTTTTTGTGTCGTACCTAAAAAAAAGCTACACATTTATGCGTATCCTGATGACTGTACACGCATACCGATATTTTTTGCTTCACAACAACCCTCCCTTTTGTTAAGCCACTCTTTACAAAAGATTCCATTCAACGATACTACACTCGTCCTTCTCTCCCCTCAAATACTCAGCTTCTCTGAGTTCGGAGTATATTTCCTGAGCTGTGCCCATTTAAACTTTAAAAGGCTTCGACGAATTTTTGTCCGTTACAAATGTCCTATTGGTCACAGAAGTTTCTGCTGAGATTTTTCGCGTCTCTACCGTTGTTCTGTTGACCACGTTTATTCTCAATTTTCTCACGTCAGTCCTGAAAAACACAAGCTTTTCATACTTTAAAAAATGTCAGCGTAGTCGTGTCAATAATTCATGAGACAGGATGGAGAAATAGAGTGACGCATTTCTCTACGTACCTTCGTATTGATGATGATGGCTAATGAGATGCATGGAAATGAACTCGACGATTTTGGATTTCATCATTTTTTTCCCTGATATCACTACGTCGTCCTACAATGTCGTATCCACTTTGAGAAGCACTCTACCAAGTTTCCCCGTAATAAAAGTTGTTTTCTCATCATCACCTCTTGTGTGCCGGTGTACCACTCTTACTCTCGTCATCAACAACATCCCACTGGAGAGAAAAACGTAGAGCCTCCGCAGTGGAAAACCTGTAAATTTCGTTATACGAATTACACTCTGTGCATAATGCGTCCATATGTGCAGTTGCCTCATCGAAGAGTTTTTGAACGAGCTCCTCTTGTCATTCACCCCTCTCCCGTAGTTTGTACCGGTCGGAAATTATTTTCATTATTTCCATCGCTGGTGAACATCTGCAACGAGTTCCACACTTCATCTACATATGTCTCCGTATGTGCGAGCACACTTTTGCAGTAATGATAGGGGAGCGAAGGGAGGAAAAAAATTAAGGAATAACATTTTAGCTTCCAGAGATAGAGGCAAAATAGGCATACCTTTTGGATACACACGTTTATCGCATTTTTCCACCTACAACTTGTATCTCTCTTCACCAACTGGTTTTGTCGATGAAGGATTCCCATTTTGTGCTCCTAGCTCACTTCAGTCGTAAATGACTGATTGTCCGTACAAAGAGACACGTCGTCCCCTGCTTTGAAAAATATATTTTATTACGTTCTCTCCTCACTCGCACTACCATATGTACCTCTATCTTATAAGTAAACTGATATGTATTTTATAATTCTTCTTGAAATGCAGCATTTTTTTCCTGGATGTCTACAACTGCTGCAGCCGTACATGTTCGCATTGTTTTTTTTTCGCCGTTACACACATCTACCCTTTTTTGAGCGATGTATACTTCTCCACTTGGTGATGATGATATGTTACTCCTGCAACTCATTTGTTTTCCGCATCTTGCCTCGCTTCCTAAATAGTCACTCATTTCACCCATTTCATCATCTGGACAGAGATGAAGATGCGCACGCTTACACAAAACAAATGGAGATGATTATTTTTCATAGAAAAAAACACCAGTCGTTGTTCTCCTAAACCCTTCTTCCTTTTCAAGTAAGAGGGTCACGCAACAAGAGAATATTTCAAAAGATCTCTTTTTTGGCACGAGACAAATGTCTTTTTTTCTTCTCTAAAATGCCTCCAAGGAATACTCGGCTCGAGGGTAAATGCTCATCGTGTGGATAAGAGAAAAAAATACATGTTTTCTCCCCACATCTCTTTTGTGACTTGTTGGTCTCTCTGTATTTGGTCTGTCATACAAAGTAAACGACGGCTGACACACAACTTCTTCATTTTTCTTGAGCTCGTGCTCCGCAAAAGAGGTGACTGCAAGCATCCTTTTTTGCCTTTCACGTATATGCACACGTGCTCCTCATCTGCTCCGTTTTTTTTCTTGTGGTCGAAAAAGTTGAACTTGTCTTTGGAATTGAAAAAAGAAGAGTCCAACAAAGGAATGGCTCTTGAAAAGGTTGCAAAGATCTGGTTCGCTTCCTGTCTTCAGGAATAATGCAGAGGGTCCATATTATTTTAAGAAAATGTGGCATGTGTTTTCCTCCAACGAGAATCTCTCTTGTTTATTCCTAATGATCTTATATACTACTTCACACTCAATTTTTTCGCCGTTATATACTTTTCGCTGTGTTGAAAACGTGCAGTTTATTTGATGAGTTGAACAAGTCGTCTTCGCTACTTGAATGCCGAGTCAAAATGTCAGGTTCTTGAGAATGAAGTTTTCAAGAAGCGGAGGGCTGGCTCTCCATACGTGGTATTCGCTTTATCTACTCCTTTGCAGAGTTTTTGAAAAAAAATATATGCATCCAAGAAGTATAGGCGAATTTTATATGATCAGGGTGCGATTTGTTTGAAATGAAGAACATAGTTTCAAGTGTTCACGTAGCAAGCTGGTTGTCGTTTGTTTGTGTCGAAAAAACGCCTTTATTACAACAGAGTGCGAGAAAAAAAAGGAATGAAAATGTATTTTCTTTTGAAGAGCTTAAAAACAGACACAAAGTTTCGGCACACTTTGTCAACCTCTCACTTCTGTATCTCTAGAATCCATGCTCATGGTGAAATCATGTATTATTATGCAATAAATGAAACAGAAACGTCCTGCTCGTCATTGTTTGTTTACACTGGACGAAGGATTTCTTCCTGTACTTACAAGTGTTGAACAAGCTCACGTGGTGTTTAAGCAGAGTTTATTTGAGCGAAAATGATAAAACATTTTACTCAGGAGACGCATCTCTTTGTGTGCATATAACACACAGTATCCATTTATTTCCATATTTGGAATGAATGAAGGAGTCGATTTGGTGCAAGAGTTATTTTTGGTGCGTTCTCTGGACTTGAATATCTTGAGAGAAGTGAGAGTGTGTAGGAGCGTAACACTTTCCTTCCGACCGAATGAGCCATGTTTCTGTAACAACGAGCATACCACGTATTATTCATGAATGAGTTTCGTATATTTTCACGTCACACTTCTTCGCCCATTTAAATGCTCATAACTTTTTCATTTTATCAACACTCATCGCACTGGGCTGAGTTGTACACGGGTTGTCGCACCACATACAGAAGGCAAAGTATTACGGAGGATTGCCCAGTGTTTTAACTCTTACGACAAAGACCTGCCCTTTGAGCTAGGAAGTCTCTTCTGGTGATAGAAGAGATAAAAGTATAAACTAACTTAATTTTCAAATCGAAACGTAAATCATTGAGGTTTATGTAAAAATGCAGGAAATCTTTTAAAATAATTCCTTCCATTTTTCTAAATGAATGCTAACTATTTTTTTTAAACCCACAAAATTTCCACCTGTGCTAAATCCAACAACTGTTTCATGTGTTAAAGGTTTTAGTTTGCGTATATTGTTTTAATTTGTGCACACCGCTTGCGACACTGGAGTAAGTGTAGGAATAATATTTTTTAAAAAAATCATATCTCTGTCACCTTCAAAACTATCGGAGGAGTCTCCCTTGTCAACTGTAGCAGATTTTTGTTGCTGGACGCACGTGTGCCAGAATAAGGAATATAAATATGAATATTTGCACAACGAGCCTGTGCGTGCGAGTGTCTACAAAAAGAAGAGAGGAAAGTGCAAAGCTTTGCTTTTCTTGAAACTCGATTTCTTTCTGAAAAATTTCCATTCTCTTCCCTCCTAACATGTTTGTATTTTATCCTGCATTGTACACGGGATTGTAGGTCATTTGACAAAGTTTTTTTTGACCAATGTACATGTTTGACAAATATCCTTTAAACCAATGGATCAGTAGCAAATACAATTTTTTTGGCAAATGGTACCATTTGACAAATATCAATTTATTAAAGTAAATTTAAGTGTTTTACGCAGTATGTATTTATGTTATTTAAAT